>JARHVA010007277.1:375000-430000 GCA_037957365.1 Torreya grandis | reverse complement strand
AGGAATTGTAGGAAGTGTGAGAATCTAAAAGAAGCACGTATAGACATAAATACATAGTTAAAAAATATTAAACAATAATTACCTATTTAAAAATATATGAATGAACCTATCAAACATGTGAGAGAGGCATTGAAATTTTGAAGAAATCATTTGCTTATTGAGATGCGTTGCAAAAAATTGGTCAAAACTACTAATTTTCTTGAAAATAACATTAAAATATGTGATTTTTTTACAAAGGAGCATGCTAAATATAGAGAAACACATTTTCCATGGAATGAAATAATTATTTTCTTTGATTTTTTTATGTGTATTGATATTGGTTTTCTTCTACCTTGTGGGTCCCTAACATTGTGATAAAATCCATTATATTCACCCATAGATATATTACTTGGTAATTTATAATCATTTAATTTATATTATTAAATTTGTGAAATTTTGAAAAATTGGTTATACAAACATTTTGAATAAAAAATTACAAAGTGATGCATACGGAAGTTGGAAATAACTTTGCATGGGTGAACTATAAACATGGAGGTTTTAGGTTAAATTATAAGGAAAAATATATTTTTCTATATGAGATAAGTTAAAAAATGTCAATAGTTCAAGTCCCCTAGACTATAAGTCTCAAATTTAAAAATGTGTGTTTAGATGAATAGGTCAAAATGTGATTTTTAACTATTTTTATTTCTAGGAGATCACTTAGAGGTCTAAACCCTCCAAGACTCTCCATGTTCAAAACAAAAAAAAAAAAATTGTCATTTTTATGTATCTAACTTATAAGGGTAAGATTTTGTGTTTTTATGAAGTAGGTGATATAAGGTGTAAATTTTAGATATACCAATACTACACAAAATCTAATTATCATCACCATTAGAGTCAAATTTGTTTAATCATTTTATTGCTTTTGATGTTTTTTTGGTGAAACTTTGATAATTTTGAGTCAATTTTTATGGCACAAAAATTAAGAAACTAAGAATTTTTAGTTGTGTGAGGTTTATGCCACCCAAAAGATAATTTTTTGAATGAAATTAGTGCCAACTATTAAAAAACAAATTAAAAATTACATACACACACATACAAAAAAATTATGTTAAGTACTAAATAAATAATAAAAAATATAGATGTGTTTGAAATGGGACAAGATATAGAAATTTTTTATAAAGATAATTTTAATTAGAGACGCAATAGTAGAAGGTGACCTATGTTTTATGATTCAAAATAAATTATAATCAATAACCTCAATAAAATATCTACCTACATATGATAATTGGGCACATATCATATTTTTTATAGTGACATTTCTCTGTACTAGTTAATAATTTTCACTCAATGCCAGAGTCTCCCCTAGATCAAGCCAGTTATAAAAATATTTATCATGAAAATCATGTGCTTTAAAAAACACCCAAAATAATTCCCTTTTGATTATTTCCATTTCAATAAGACAAAAATAACTTTATATTAGCCTTTTATAATGCGTTGCAAGTTGTAGTTAATGGTAGATATGAATGGACAATGGAGTATTTATTTGTGTAATTTTATTTAACTTATCAAAGGACTTTTTTTTGTTACTTATCTGAGTTTTTTTTTACTTAAATGCTACAAATAAACATCTACATGTGCTTTCTAAAAAATATCCATCTTTTCAAAAAGAAAAAAAATCATGCTCCAATGCCCTTCCAAATGTCCTATTATTCATTTTAGGATTAAAACATGTGATTTTATTCATTTTGGGACACTAGATATAGTTATAAAATGTCTAGAAATTAGATACAAATTAATTATTCCAATAAACTAAGCAATAAAACTCTTTTCTCAACTAAAATTAAATGTTTACACTCATAGTTTGTTGTCACAAAAAAAGTAAAATGTAATATTTTAGATCGCTCTACTTATTGCCACTAATCCCTATGTTGTTGCATAGACAACCTGGTGGATGCAATCTTAGCATCCACTACCATTACCATTTATAAAAATCATTTTTACCACAACAAAAATTATTATGCATAAGAATATTTTGACAAATCATTCGATGTGGAGATCAAAATGAGCAGTTAAACTTAAATCAAAACTACCTAAAATTTATTTCCCTGAAATGTTTTAAGTGATTCTATACCATGCCCATTTTTTCATAACTAGAGATAATTATTTTACATGACAGTATAAGCTAAATTGCAAGTCACATATCTCATCAACATTTCCTTCAAAAAAATTTAAATGACCTCCCTATATATTTCCTCCTCCACTTTGATTTTCTCTATCTAAATATTGAATAAACCAAAATATTGATTAACTATTAATAATAAGACCAGGAAACCTAAATTAACTACATAAATATGAAAGGCAACACAAAATTTGGGAGACACACAAAAAAATGAAAAATTGTGCCTTTTTATATTTCACATACTAATGTGATGTAAATATGGCATTACTTGTGTCAGACTATAGAAACACCTTTATGCCATATTTTGCACCACTAAACATAGAAAAATATGAGCAATGTGAAATTGACCCAATTTTTGGTGGTAATTGCACTTCATGTACTAGTTTAAGTATTTTACATCCTTTTTATGTTTTGTTATGTAATTTTGGTTGAACTTGACTTAGATAGTGTTGCATGTTGTGATTTACTTCTTTCCATTTAAAGCAAGAGGTCTATAATTTATTATGAAAGAATATTGTCATAACGTATTCAATTAAAAAATAATCACGAGGTAGGAACTATCTTTGAATGTTGCTTAAATTTCAACACACATGAATTTTTTTCAATAATAATCTCTTTTACAAACATAGATAAATCAACTAACAACTAACATAGATATTCATAACAAATAGTTAAATCCTCATCTATAGTAAATTACTATGATTGAAGCTGATGTACCATCGACAAGTTTCCAACATATTATTGCATCTAAATTCAATCAAAATAAATTGAGTCTATTATTTGTATACCTAAAACTATTTAAAATTCATCCAGACCAATTTTGAATCATGCACTTAATAATGCTCCTATTATCGAGTCTACACCTAATGTGTAAGTCTATGACAAAATGAACCTACTAAATATTTTTTTAAGTGTAGGGATTGAGGGTTATGTGAAGTTTCATATACTAGATATTTCAAACCCAATTAATTTTTATCTAGAGGTATTATGAATAAATACCAAGTGTGCCTTAATCTATTTGTCATTCTAATGAATTCAAATCCTTTGAGTTGTCACGTTGACCAAAATCAACTTGTATTAAAACCTTCAAAGTCTAAACATGTTACTATTTTGAACATTGAGGTCATACCTTTAGTTTTTAGTTTAAATCAAATCCTTGTATATATTATAGAAAACATACTCATTTTTTTGAACATTGTGTTTTCCCTTGAATTAGCATATATGTTTAGGCTTACACTTCAAGGAATATATGAATATTGGTGATATTTTGACTTTAGATAAATAAATTTGAGAGCATTTACTCTCTTAGATAAAAATTAAATAAGCTTGTAAAATACATTGGTTTGAATTATGACTAGGACGAATTGGATAGTAATTGGATTTATTTTAAAAGAAGAAATATGACAGTCTTGTTGTCAGGCACCAGAGTTCTATTATACTCATTTTTTATATTTTGTGGGTGAAATATGGACACAAATATGAATAAAATTTAGGTAGAGAAAATGAAAACTAATTATACACTCTTATGACCCAAGAAAATATAGGATTAATTCAAAGTAAATTACAAAGATGCATGATTTAGAAATAAACTAGAACCATACATTCACATATAAACTTGAAATACTTTTCAAATAAGTCAAAAATATTATTTCATTGATCAAATATTTTATTAACAAATTAATATACAATTTTCAGCATTAAAAACACATGAAATTACAACATCCTAATCCAATTCAAACTATAAAAAAAAAAATTAAAAATACAAAAGGGGGAACTATGTCCATAATCCTCCTCCTTCAGATATGTAGCAAGGCTCTTATATTTATATTGTAAAAATATGCAACATGAATGGTAATGTGTATGAGTATACTATGAGATATTTAATAAAGAAAAAATGGATGAATCCTATGTTATATGTACCAATGATAGGCTCTCAAGAAACCCTCTTGCACAAATATCTTTTAGTTCATTATTCACCATTACAATTATACCTTTCAAAAAATAGTTGAAGCTTATTTATCATGTATTCTTATAAAATTATGGATTATCTTTGAGTGCCTACATGTTAACTTTAACCAATACTATAAAATAGTATGTTTTTTAATAACTAATGTGCATTTTATATAGTTATAGTTTATTTGATAAAGTTTAGATATAGTGTGGAATTTATAGGTATCCATCTAAGCTTGTGAATGAAACTTTGAATAGGATAATTATTTTCATTATCTATAAATATAATTTTTTAATTATAGTACTTATATAAAAAAATAGAAGAATTAGATTTGTCTCCATGTATCTTTAGTTTTTACATTTTATTTATTGAATTCATTGTGTTGATCATTAATTATTGCAAGAACTTGTGGTATAAATTGGGATAGAATATCATTCCACTCTTATGAATATTTCAAATTTATCTCTTTGTACTTGTTGAACTTAAAAACCAAGTCTGACATGATGGCTAAATTGTTGTCATTGTATAATAGTTCCTTTCACCTCTACTTTTAACCTTAATTGTCATTTTGTTGATCAATCACAATTTGAGTTATGGGTGGAACACTCTAGTTATTGAATATATATTGATCTTTCCTTTTATCTTTTAATAATTATAAAAAATCTTCACAATTAATCAATCTCTTGTTTGTAAAAAATGGTACTATCAAACCTAGGTTAATTAGAATAGTAACATTTTTCTTCATATTAATCATCTCCTCATTAACCTATGTCATTACTGTATCAACTTTCAAATAAGGTATATTATTCATGTTGTAGACATGTTGCTGGAAAGAGAAATATACCCTATTTTACATATTGTTAGTCACTAAATATTCTAGAGTCATCATATGTATTATTTATAATATTTAATTATCAATCATGAATTTGGATTCCATGATATGGGATAATTTGGTAAATTCAAATTTAATCTCTTTAATCTGAAGGTCCATGCCATCTATATACTGGAACCTAATTTTTATTTGCTTCTCGAACCTATTGATTTCATCCTAATGAACTTGGCAATTTTTCTCAAGATATTTGGTCCTTTCCAAACTTATTTTTGGTTGGATAGATCATCTTGAACTTTACAAAACTAGTTTTTTATTTTGCCTAGATCACTCTTTAGTGAGTATATCTCTGAATCATCTACTTAATTTTTTTTCAAAAGGTTTTCATCTCTTCATTTTCCTTTTGAGATAATTTTAAATTTCCTTTCCAATTTTATGTTAGATTTTTTGATTTTTTAATTTTATTTTCATATTTTTTTAATCTCCAACAAGTTTCCACATAATCAAGGTATATTATTTTATTAATTTGATTTATCACATACACATTTTCTCTTTCCTTTCATGTGTGTGTGTGTGTGTTTGTGTGTGTGTGTGTGTGTGTGTGTGTGTGTGTGTGTGTGTGTGTGTGTGTGTGTGTGTGTGTGTGTGTGTGTGTGTGTGTGTGTGTGTGTGTGTGTGTGTGTGTGTGTGTGTGTGTGTGTGTGTGTGTGTGTGTTTGTGTGTACCTTTCACTTTTTAATTTTATAGTTTTATCTAAAATTCAAAATTTTTCTCAAGATATTTGGTCCTTTCCAAACTTATTTTTGGTTGGATAGATCATCTTGAACTTTACAAAACTAGTTTTTTATTTTGCCTAGATCACTCTTTAGTGAGTATATCTCTGAATCATCTACTTAATTTTTTTTCAAAAGGTTTTCATCTCTTCATTTTCCTTTTGAGATAATTTTAAATTTCCTTTCCAATTTTATGTTAGATTTTTTGATTTTTTAATTTTATTTTCATATTTTTTTAATCTCCAACAAGTTTCCACATAATCAAGGTATATTATTTTATTAATTTGATTTATCACATACACATTTTCTCTTTCCTTTCATGTGTGTGTGTGTGTGTTTGTGTGTGTGTGTGTGTGTGTGTGTGTGTGTGTGTGTGTGTGTGTGTGTGTGTGTGTGTGTGTGTGTGTGTGTGTGTGTGTGTGTGTGTGTGTGTGTGTGTTGTGTGTGTACCTTTCACTTTTTAATTTTATAGTTTTATCTAAAATTCAATTTTATGACCTGAGGTCTTATATGTGTTTGGCCCTATTGTCTCACCAAGTAGTTTAGTTATATTAATTTTATACTAATCAAGATAGGTATAAAGAATAAGGTGGTTTAGATTAGAGATTTAAATCATTGTTGATAATATCCAATGTAGTAAATAGATTTCATATGTTTAATATGACTTTTTTGGATTGTAGGCATTACGGATGTTGGTCAAGGTAATTATTAGTTAAGTGTCTCAAAATATTGAATCAAAGCTTTGGAATGGTTTGATGGGCTAGCCATAGTGAGATCCATACAATTATTAGTTGGTGTACTATAGATGTTTGTAGGAATAAGATTAATTTTTCTATAATTGTGGCTGAAATTAAAATTGAACTAAGAATGTATTGATTTTTAGGACCATAAAGTTAGTATATGAAGTCATGCTAAAATAATACATAGAAGGAGAAGGAGAAGGAGAAAATAAGGGTAATCATCTATTAGTCCTTATTAGGGTCAATATTGTAATCTTATCAAGCTATGTGTAGTCAAACTTTATATTTCTAGATATGCCTCTAAGATTGGACTATCCTTTATATTACATTTCCAAAATTGAGAAGGACCTGATGGTTTGGAAGGATTAGATTTTTGAGTTTGTGGAAAAAATCCTTTCAATTATCTATCATTATTTAAAACTATAAATTTTCATGTTGTCTTTCATTTCTCCTATTGAATAATTAAATAATATTCTAGACCTACATATGGTATCTTTAAAATTAGGATTCTTTGGTTTTGAGCACAAAGTCTACCATAAGATTATACAATATTTTTAAATATAGTTTCCCATTTAATATAGGTCTTTGATGTTTGGTTTTTAATCGTAGGCTTATATTAATAAAGGTGTAAGGCTTATTCATCATCATTATCTTCTCCCTCTTCAAGAGAATTAATGGGATATTATAGATTCAACATGTTATAAAATTATGATCATCATGATGCCATATTTCAGTTTGTGTATCTCCAATGCAACATCTAATTATATACCAATTGATCTATTTTAATATGCTCTAGTGTAATCACCTAAAAATGACACTTAAGTGCTAAGAATGTTACTTGAGACCACCCATCCCTAGCTTATCTCTAGACCTATCTAATGGCCTATTAAGACACTTATCAAGCCTTTGTGTAGGCCACATATATCCCTAAACATCCCTAAAGCAGTCTTATACCCTCATTTTCACATCCTAGACCCTAGTGCCTCAGGTTCTACCAGCCAAACATTAGCACCATAATTTGGACAGTAGCACCCCATGATGTTAGCATCTAATTTGGGTGTTTTTGACATTTTTTTTCCTTTTCTCTCCAATAGATATATTTTCAAATGAGTAACCACGTAGGGTTATCCTATACCTTTTTTGAGACTTATATAACCAATATAATTATACACACACACACACACACACATGAATTTTAGCCCTTTATCCCATAGATTGAAATTAGATGCTTAATACACAAACTTAGAATAATTTGTGAAAATCAAGGTTATTAATCCCTATTCTATCCTACTTCTACATATAACCATCTATAATATTCCTAAGCTCATATAACTTAGGTTTACAGTCTCAAGAACATTCAAAGAACTCAAGACAAAATTCATACTAGCTTCAATTACACTTTCAAAACACTTAGGTGGGGATAACTATATTGAGATTGATCCCTCTTCAGAGTATTGGTATGTAGGCAACTCTCATCACAATAGGGTGTTGAGGATTCCAACTTACCTAATTAACAACACACTTTACTACTTGTGCCAACTAGATGCCATAAATGTATGGAAGTTTAGTATTTATATATAAAATCAATCAAAATAGGTCATCTATAAAGATATAGAACATGTGCACATAGGAATAGGATTTACAGACCCAGACATAAGTGCACATATAAGTTTGAAATATTTTTTCACAAACGACACTAGCACTAAAATAATAACACTAATACCATATGGTGCTACTATCCAATTAGTAAAATACTATCCAATAATGGTTTTGACACCTGGATCTTATATATCAGCTTATGTCTCAGTTTCTAGCCTCTATATCTCCTATTTTTGTCAATTTTTATCTAAGTACTTATTTACATTATTTATTTCTATTTTTAGAAAGGTAAAACTAGGTCAATTTTATTATAAATGTATATAATTATTTCATATTTATACCTGAATAAATTGTATTCAAACCTTTAATAACCTAGGATTTACATATACTAAGTCTTAAATAATTAAAACATTTAGTGAAACCAACTTGCTTTGAATATTGCATAAACCCTAACCTTAGATAACCTTAATGCTTATATTTCTAGCCTTCTAACACCCACACTCATAGTTCAAATCCATGTTTTTTTTTAATTTATATTTCATATATTCTTGATAATAATGATAGATTAAGTTTATCTCTTTTTAATACAATGTTTTCTAGCTTCCTTTTGCATGCTTGTTTCATTTCATTTGGAATGAATTCAAATATGGCATAAACCCATCTGTACATGATGCTTTATATTAGTTAAAACTTATGTCATATTTCATTCTATCTCTAACATGTTATTATTATTTTATGTGGAATTAAATTAAGAAACAAATACTTACATACATAAATGATCAATTAAACTATAGTTTATTGGACTTAATACATACATTTTATATCCTAACAACCATGCTTCAAGTTTCAATGTCATATCCTATGCACAAAAAATAATCTCCTTTTCCTCCTCATCTCCATGAGGTTGATATCTACTTTCCATCTAACCAAGTCCATAATATCACTCATCCATGAGATGACATAGACTATACTATTATTACTAATGCCCATACTCAACCTATCCATGCCTCCACCTCTCCCCTATAGGATGTGTGCTTATATTTTCAATCAAAAGTAACCAGTTTTTTCACTTATGAGGCTATAAGGGATCAAATTATCAATATGAGCAAGCTAATATCAAAGTTATAGAATAAAAATTAGTGATTAAGTGAAAAGTTCACATTTTTGGCATATCAAATTACACGTACTAAGTCTTTATAATATTCGATTGTTCATCATGTTTATGCATCTACACCTAGTAAACTTTTGCCTATCACTATTTCATATCCAAATCATAAAGTACAATATGAACCATACAGTCAAGATCAAAATAATACACAAGATGGGAATCATCATGCACATATTATGCAAGCCATAATTGAAATAAATAATTAATCAAATAAAGGTATTAATTATACTCCCCTAGATGATAATATTGTTACACCTAATTTAGGGGAAACTAAACTTGTTCAATAACCAATTTTAACTTGACAACCTTTAACAATATAAATGCCTCCTATGGCTAGTTCCTCCTCTCCAAATATACAACTTCTTATGCATGAGATTCATTCTCTATAGGCCAAGGTGTTACATGTTGAGCAACATGCTACTTGACCATCACATGCCTTAGATTCTCATGTTATTTTACATACACTTTTGTCACATCACCTAGTGGAAACTCCTATTCCATTTGGATTCGTGGAACCTAAGATTACTTTATATAATGGTAAGGGTAACCCTAAACACCATCTACGAGCCTTCTATGTAGTATGTTTGGATTACATGTTCAATGATTGGTTCCTTACTAAGTTTTTCCCATGTAGTCTAAATAAATATGCCTTAAAGTGGTTTTATGATCTTCTGAATTAGTTTATCAATGAATTCAATCCATTAGTAGATATGATTTTAGCACACTTTTCAATTAACATTAGTGATAATATCTCATATGCTCAAGTAACACAACTAAAGTGAAAATCCAATGATCCTATTACACAATATGTCTTATGATATAAAACTATATTGGAAAAGATGACTATCCCCATAGTAGATAGAGAGATCCAGGACATATTCAAACAAAGATTACTATGCTAGCTATCTTATTCAATAAGATTCCAACCTTAAAATATTTATTCCACATAGTGAAAGAAAGGGAAGTCAAGCTTCTCGCTATGGGAAAATTAAAGTACAAAACTAGATCAGAGTCAAATACTAAGAGTTATAATAATCCTCCATATAATGTAAGGGCCACTAAAAATAAGAGTGATCAAAAGGCCATGGTTAACACATCTTCTAATCCATCTCTTTGCCTAGTTTTATTAGCTCCTTTACAGATAGTCTTCACCAAACATTCAAAATCATAGGCATGGGTTTTACAATAGATCTTGGAATGAAATGTCATATCTCTCCTCCTCATCAAAGAGGTTGATATAACACGGACTCTTCAAAACATATATGATTCCAATGTATTATGTGACTATCATAGGGCACCAGGCCATATTAAAAATGGATACATCAACTTGAAACATAAGATACATGACTTGATAAAAGCCAACATCATTCATGTTGGCACACCCATAGAGGTACCCAAAGTAAAACAAATGTAATCTAAGGCATTGAAAATATTTTGAGATTCGTTTCCAAAACATATAACTAATGAGGAAAGGGGAACTTTAAGTGTTCACCATATGTATCAGGCACAACAAAAACAACATCATATCACACTAATACAGAGGATGCACACACCCTACATAATATCATTAGTGTGTACCATACTACATTACTAATTAGATAGCTCATCACCTTCCTAGAGCAAGAGATTGTTGATAATGATTCAAATTTATATGCATTCTTTATATGATCATACATCAATCAGCATTCTAGTCAAAGTGTTATGGTTGATAATGGGTTAATTATTAACATGTGAATTATTAAACTTATACAACATTTGGGTTATTTAAAGCATGACATTTCTCCTATCAACACATTTATTCATGGTTTTAGTGGCTATATTCAGAGCTTATCTAGAAAAATTATACTTCTACTATAGGTTAGACTAGCATATGTGGCCACAAGATTCTTACTAGTACCTAGTGCATGCATATTTGACATGTTATTGGATGTGCCATGGATACAAAAGATACGATCCATTCCATCCACCATGCATATATGCCTCAAGTAAATACATGCTAATTAGGTGGTTAGTTGAGAGTGTCTCTTATGAGTATCCTTTACCTATCCCATAAGTATTCACACCATCTTTGCCATTTATAGTTCCAAGAATAATTCTTATCAGTACACCATAGTGTTTAGTTAAGCCACCAGTGTAGGTGAGATCTACTCCCATAGTTTTACCACGTACGAATACTCTCTCATGAATACCATTATTAGAGAGACCCATATGTTAGAGATATGTTTTAGATTATAGATGGCCTCCCTCTACCCATTTCCTTACAAGACTAGTGTTACTAAGTTTCCAAGGATCTCAACATAGGGAACCCATGCTAACTACAACAATTTCTATCAAATGGGTACCTAAGACCCCTAAATTTCACATGATACCCCAGTCATCTTCATGGATTATTAGCACCACTTCATAGGTAGTTTTAGCTATATATCACTCAATAAAACACAAACATGATTATCATTCCTTTATTTGACATAGGCCACATTTATAGTGAGTCATTAATGAGACTCATTAGTATGTTCCTCCCTTTATGTACATAGTTTCCCTATTTATTTTTCCTTGTATATAGTTTCATTTTCATGTTGTTTGTACATAGATTAAATACATAAAGTAAAAAAATATAATATGTCAAAACATAAAAACATTCAAATATTGACTTAGAAAATATAAATTATATATTGTATGCATTTCTATGTCTACACTTCTTATATTTGATAGACACTACATATGTTATCTTAGTTTAGTTTGTTTTTATCATACACGCATGATTCACTTATTTTTTTCGAGTGTTAATAGATACTTATAGGACCCATGTACATTACACATATCCAAATTTACTAATATCAACCCATTAAAGGCATATACATAGATACATGAGTTCTTTATTTGATACATTTTCCCATTTAGGGGCATCCTATACATAGTTTTGATTATCGGGTTACATATTTTTAACACTACATCTTTGATTTAGCATTGTTACTTGATATTGATCACGATACACCCACTCATAGTTTTTTTGATTACTACTACTTTAGATTTAGCCTATGTACATCTTATATCTTATAAAAAAATGTACCACATGTTCATGCATACTTTCATTTCTATGCTTTTTCTATTTGAGGGCATTTAAATATGCCATTACTATATGACTCTATGTAAATTTGTTTTTCATTATATGTATGATTTGGACATGTGCCCATGTCCTTTTGTGTGCCTTATTTATTATGTATGTGGACATTTGAACATGTCCTTACATTTGGATCTAAGCCAAAAAATTTGTTGTTTGTGTATGTGGACATTTGAACTTGTCCTTGTACATCTTCCTTTATCAAATTTATTGGCATGTGTCCACATCACATATTTTATGGCCCCTTGGCCTACTTTGCATAAATCATGTGTGTTGTATGTATGATATCTTGTATGTATCATAGCCATGACACTTCTCTCTTACTTGTTACACACTCTAGTTTTATATGCCATGAGGGACCTCATTCATGTCCCCTTCTTACTTGGGTGTCCTGATAGACATTGGGCCCCATCCCCTAAGTAGCTACTAAATTATTACTAATATTTGCTAGATACATACATTTTTATTTCTATCTTAAAAACTTTATGAATGCTAGATCTAACTTACATTGCATACAATAAATTCATGCTTAGATTAGCTTACATTCTAATGTTATGTATGCATATTATATTGGTTTATTATGCATATATCATATATGCTATGGATAACACATATTTTGTAGAGATTTTTCTTTTAAGGATAGTTATTACATGGGTACAACAAATCCCCTCAAAAGAGGGGGCATTCCTAGGGGTTTATCACAGAGATTAGGCTATCTAAATGCACTTAAAGTATAGTTTTGAGCACACATGTACAAAATACATAAATTATTCTTAGGAAAATAGAGTAGGAAATATTGACATAGAGATAAATTTTAGTTACATAAAAATTATAATAGTTGTACATTAGTACCTAAATTATAAGACTATCAACACATGGTGCTACTGTCAAAGATATGACACTACTATCTAGTATCCATAATTTTAGGAAATTTTAGATTGGCCAGAAAAGTATAGTAGGTATAGTCCATGATTGCATAGGTTCAGTTACAAATTAATAGTTTTGGCTTTGTTTAGACTAGATTCATACCAATTTTATTATATTTAGGGAATCATGCATGTCATGGTCATTTTCATTTTAGATTAGATACTTAGATATAGATTATTATAACTCAATCTAGAATCCATAGACTCAAATATTAGATTTAGGAGCATATGTGCAACACATTATTTTTGAATGTTCATTTATATACTAGTTGATCAAATGGAATGATAAACACCGTATCATTCTCTGTATTATACACACTAGACACCATGTTCCAAGTTACACACTAGATTCATGCCTTACTCCATCTGTAGTGGTTAGAATTATCTAATGGCCTAGAGCCACCTAACATTCCTAAGTGGTAATAAATATGACATATATAGTTCCAATTATAGTTACACATCTTCAATTACATTACACAATTTAAATTTTAAATGCATCTACTGCATATGGGTAGGCAATGATGGATTCATAGTTTACTTGAAGGACTATTTCCTATAATTGGGATTTATCAATAGTCCAAATTTTTGAAAACTATCAAAAATAAATTGGACCATATCAAGATTAAATTGGATTATATTGAGATTAAGTTAGGCTTATTACAAATAAATCATATCTGTCTAATGTATTTGTGATAAGCCCAAATTATTTAAAAATATCATATATAATTAATAGTTGAAAACTATCATAAATAAATTGGACTTCATCAATAATTATTTGGACGTATTACAATTAAATCACATATATATTATATATTTACAATAAGTCTAAATTATGTGGCCATTCAAACTAGTTCACAGACCATGCATTTATAGATAAATATACTTGGTAGTTTATTTATTAAGGAAAAATAATTCATACATCAATTGGGTGCTCAAGTGATATATGATTTAAAACACCTAGGATGATTAGGATCCCATGTGTCATCAATCGATTAGATAGTAAACTATATGTTTAATCTGATTCAGGTGATGTCCTTATGACTATCAAAGCTATTGAGATTGTGATGCATGTTACAATCTCAGGTGCTCACATTGTTTAAGACTTTTGTTTAGATTGGTCATCCTTTTGTACATCTGAGTCATCAAGATTATTGCATGTGGCATAATCTTAGGTGCTTGTACGAAGTGTAATTTGAAAAACCAAAAATCCAAATAATATTTATCAATAAGCAAATGCTGAAGAACAAATTTTGATGCACAAGTGGGAGATTCTTAGGTGTAAACCCTGAAGACCTTTTTGCACACATGAGAATGCTGAAGTGTATTTTTCAAAACATAGAAGTTGAGGTATAAATTCTTAGATGTGCAAATTATGAAGACCATTTATTGAAGACCATTTTGAAAGATGCAAAAATGTGAAGTGGACATTCCAACAGTCAAATGCTATTAAATATATGCATATTTACCAAAATACTAAATTTTTATAGTAAAAAATATAAAACTCAAATGTTGAAGCGTATTTTCCAAGACCAAAAATGTGAAGTGCCACTAGAAATAAATATAGATAAATAAAATAATAAAACATTGTACATTATCAAAAAATGAATTAAATTAAAAAAAAAAAACATCCATATTTCTCATTCCAAAATTAAGGAAACATCATTTCAAATTTACCAATCCTTTTATCACTATTTTTGTTAGTGCCTAGTGGGAAGATGCATTCAAATAGTATATTACAATGCCTTTCAAAAAAAATAGTGAGATATGGATGGTAAACATGTGTCAGTTGGGTTTGGATTTAATTTCTTGTCCAAGTATCCTGAATAAATTTATCCTTCTTCTATAACATTTTTCCCTTCATAAATTGGGATGAACGAAGCTACATTGAACCTTTATTCTATATCCCCATTTTTTGTATATTATCTCAATATTGATTTTAGCTCTATCAACCCATACTATTGAGTCCACTCCTATAGAATTTTTGGTTCTAACAAATAACATATATCTAATTTTGACATCTTGAGCTAGACTAAATGCAATTTTTGTTCTTTCGCTTCTTGGACCAACATATGTATATGTAGATGCCACTCCAAAATCAAGGGTCCTATCATGAACCATTTTGTTCAGATCTCTATGCAGGGGTATGTTGCAGTGAGTTCTAGGCCAAAAATCTCTTGTATACTCAACTTTAGAAGGGAACATGTCTTGTTTTATTATGTCATGGAAGTTTTGGAAGTAATATTCTATATCTTTCCACTTACTATTTTTGGTCAAACCAAATTCATTGAATTATTGTACATACTTATTCAAGTTATATTTAATTTCTTTTTCACTCTTTTTTCTACTTCTATTTGAGTATTTTTCAATAATGGAATCTTTAGATATTTCTCTATTTTGAAAGTCTTTGAAATATATTTTTGTTAGATTACCTTTTGGAACATTTGTCTCATGATTTTATTTTTTTCCCCATAATTTAATTGGGGGGACCAATTTCTATATCTTAAAGATTTTTTGTAATGTATAATGGGTTGACCTTGCTCCATGCATAAAATAAAGTATTGACATTTTTTCAAGCTTACTATTTCATTTATTTCCTTAAGATGGTAACTACTAACATACTCTTTAAAATCCACTACCCCTTCAATAAAACATGGCATGAAGTTTCTTGTATTTTCACATGTTCTATAAGTATCCATCATCTATGCCACACTCCATATATCTTTCCTCTTTATGCATTTAGATAAGTTTCCAAATGTGTTGTCAATATCCTCATGGGTATGTCCTATAAGGGGAAATCTGACCTTGACATCAAGGAAAACACCTTTGTATACAAAGAGAGATAAATATTACAACACATACCTGTACAAAAAAACATGATTTTATGAATTTCTAAATGTAACATTAGTTCTATATAAGGTTTGACATTTTTAAAACATAATTATGGATGGAAGTACCTATTCTTATGATCTCCATAATAATTGTCTAGTTGATTGTATATCCTAGAAGGAATTTTCTTGAAGGTACCAATTGATTTTGCTTCTTTGTATTTCTTGCATTTAGGGTAGTAGTTGTTACACAAAATTACATCATACAATGGATATTTTGAATTTTTAGGTTTATATAATAAAGATCTATAAGTATCTAGCTTTGTTGTTTCTATAACCCTAAGCACTTGTTCAATGAGGTGATAATAAAGTTAGACCCTCCAACAATATATGGTAAAAAAATGCACACATCTGCCTACACCATGACCATGTGTTATAATCCCTACCATTGACAACTATAATACTCTATCAGTAACTACTTTGACTTTTATCATTATCCTTAACATAAATGTTTTTTGACATTCCACCTTGTCATGAATGACACTAAGGCATTTTTCAAGGTATTGCTTTGACAGTCATTTATGTGTGTAATAAACTTGTCTTATAAAAAGAATTTGATTTAAGTGCATCATGAATTCTTTATTAATATGCTCTTCTTGATCTCTAGAGAGGGACCCAGAGCATTTTTATTGAGTTAACAAGATGCATGTTTTCACCTAGCAAAGTCATCAAATGTGGTATTGGTCAAAGTCATGAAAATTATTTTTCCATATGTTATTGAATTTTGGCTAGGATATTGGCTCATATTCCATATCTACTAATTGTGCATTGATGTGGTGCCTTAAAAATTATTGAGTGAAATATGTTGCAAGATATCAAACATTTTATCATGAGCTGTCTATATCTACCTGACATGTTAGTCATGGAGAAACATCTACAAAATCATCTTCCAATTAGTCTAACAAATCTTTAGATGCCATTATCTTCTTATGTGGATTTTTTCAAAATATCCTCACATGGAATGCATTTTATTCCCCATTTTTGTGAAAATTTTGAATGTAAAAAAATATACTTCTCTTTAATCCATATATTTTTAGCCAAGCTCAAAAATAGATATTTGTACCCTAAAAGTCAATGCTAGTTTTGTTTTTATTTTTATTAAACAAACGATCAGAAAGGACATCCAAGACATGTTACCTCCTATCTATTATGGTCAAATCAAATGACTTTATCTTTGCATATTTTAGAATCTCAAATGATAATCCTAACTGAAAACATTTTTTGGTGCAACATTTGTCCATATACATTGTTGAAATCTCACTATCTATGCTTTCATCAAACTCCACTTGGCTGAGTAAGGTGTTTGGCTGACTTATTTTAAAACCTGAGTATTTGTAATCACAAGCTAATCTTTTTGATTGACTTTGTGCTAAGAATGTCAAAAAAAGAGTGCCTTCATTATCCACTACATTCCAAGCATTTACAATTTCTTTATCCTTTGGTCTCAAGTATGGTAAATTGATTGCTCTACAAGTCTCAATGTCCACTATATTTATAGAAGGCCATCTAACAATAGATGTTTTAGTTACCTTTGTACTGAAAGTCTTACAATGTTGTAGAGCATGCCTTATGTAAATTCTTAATTCATTTTCTAACATTGGGATAGGAATCCAACCAAAAATCTCCCCTGGTTGTGCAAATTCAACAAAACCAAAAGCAATTTTTTCATCATTTACAAAAATTATACATTTGTGTAACAAATATACCCTTTTATTAAGAAAAGTTTTTCTTAGGCTTTGGAATGTGTTAAGATAATCAATATATCAAAAAAATAAATCCAAGCAAGGGTTTTCTTGTTGTAATGATTGAATATGTAGAATTAAATTCACATTATTTTGTCTTTGTTCCATGTCATTATCTATAAAAAAAAACTTGTTTCTGACATGTTTCATCATTCTTGTGATTCATATACTAAAACTATCAATGGCATCCCCTAAATTATCTATAAAAGATGCAGGAAATGGAAGTGGCAAAGTTAGATCAAAATATTTAGTAACATTAACACTTACACATTCAATAGGTATTTCCTCATTGTGGCATGTGGAAGTGAGATTTATGGGTTCTAGAGATTTAGCATCTAGACCTGTCACTTTGTGTATTCTTCCTTCACCAAAGACCTTATCATTATTTATGAGAGAAACATAGTGTCCACATTAGAAAGCCATTAACCTATGATTTTTTAGCCTAGACATTTATAAAAGACATGAGAAGAGTTGTTAATCAGGTTATTTATAAAATCAATCCAATTCATACATGTATGTAGGAGATAAAGCTATATTTATAGCAGAACATAAGCATGGAGATATGTCAAAACCCAAAAATGTTAAAATGGTAACATATAATATTTTTTTAATGACATATTTTATGTCAATCCAAAAAAATAATAGATTTTAATATAATATAATACATACTTCAATTCTTGCTTCATCCTACTCTCAAGGTATCTCCTAAGAGATACAATTCAAACATGCATTAGAGTAGAATAGTGTAGAGAAAAATAGATAATTAAGTCAATATTCAACCATGTATTATATTATAATACAAAATGATATTGAGCAATGGGGGTTTTGATAAAAATTATGGAAAATGATTAGCTTCTTATATTTTGGGATCTTGTATGTGATTTGAACCTTTATTGTGGATGCAAACATTTAAAGGTATCTCTTAGGAGATACCTTTCAAACATGCATATGGGTGCCCTTGAATGTTTGAAGGTAGTACTGGATGATACCTTGTAAGGCCTTGTAATACCTTAAATCTTACTTTTGACATTAATCTTAAGACTTCTCTTTTTAATAGTCAAGGACATGTGGCATGCACCCATGAATCCATGACATTTCAACACTCATAAAATATTTCATGTTCACTAGGAGAGTGACTCTCTGTGAATATGCCAAGTGTCTCCATCTTGTTTACCTAGAGACTAATATATTTAAATTAATGTACAAAATCTTAGGGATGTGTAAGAAGCATTGTGGTGATGTGTGTCTCCCTTCTAAATGCATCTAGAATTATTGTTAAAAATGGGGCCCACTTCCCTTGGCTAATGGCACACATTTTATTTAAATAATAACTCTATTATTTATTTTGGAGTTCCATAATGATAATTTTATTTATTATAAAGTACTGAGACTTCAAGTTTTTAGCCATGCTCACCTATGTGCTCAGTCACTGTGAGTCCAAAATGAACCCAAGCACTAGCTGCAAGTTTACAACTACATTCGTTATTGTCTCCTAATAGGATATATATAATTATTGGACCATGGGGAATTACATAGGTTAAATTTTAAGGTAACCCATACCTATCAAGACTTTATTTTTTTATGGTTTTTAAATCATGTCTAGGAATGTGGCGGTGACAAGATAGGTATGGTAGAAGGACCACTAACGATCATGCAAGACCATTAATGACATGTCATTTTTAAAGATTGCATGTTGATCAAGGAAAATAATTTTGGGATTAATTAAATGTATTTCAACACACACTTTGGGGTAGTTTAAATATTTTTGAGACAAAGAAGGTCACCATCAAAGCAAAAATATTAAAGATGAGGAAGAGCACTCGTGCACAGGTAGTCAGTACATTTAAATAGGTTAGAAAGAGTAAATTGGATGTTGAAAGACATAAAACAAATGGTAATAAAAATTTAAAAACATTATATAATTTGAAAAACAAGAGCACTATATTATCTTCTCTTGATATACTCTTATGCAGAAAAAACAAGACCTAGATTTTGGTAGAACAAAGTAATCAAACATCATAGATTATAGGTTTAGTATTGGATATGATCAAATTGTTGATCCACCTCATATATGTAGAGAATATCAAAATAAGTATTGGGTTATGTCTTCAAAAAACCAAATTCAATGACCTAAATCCCTTTAACTTTGTGGAAATAGTCAAAGTTACTCTCTTTTCCCTATCAACACAACTAGGTGCACAAGTTGAAGCTCTTGTGCTTCAACATATACTTTTGGATTTTGATGCAAAGAGGCTAATCCAGTTACCTAAATTCAATAAAATAGATGAATTCATGTATGCCTTATTAAGTAGATACAACCAAGGGGATATTCATTTTTATAGAGATATCACCATTTGGATTAACTCATCGACCATGGTGAGAGCCATAGGCCTCCCAAATCATGGAAAATCCTTATTGCCATAAAAGTCTATTGCACCACCAATTCATCCATTAGTTTTGGATAAATTTCCCATTAGGTAAGTTATAGGATACCCAATTTACTACATTAAGGATGTTACAATGCGTATATTAATAGAGTTTATTACAAAGAAGTTTTGACAGACAACAAAGTAGGCCATGCAAGCAACAAAAGGAGTAATAGGCATTGTGTATTGCATGATACACAAGAATGAAAATTTTAATTGGCCCATTTTTTACATTTGATATTACCACTAATATCAAAAAGGTACTTTCAGGTAGCTCATAAAATTTCCAATATCAATTTTTAGTTTTTTTATTATACTTCACCCAATGGAAGTCCTCTCTAGGCCAAGTTAATGTTACTACATAATTTTGCCCTACTAATACCCTCATAAGCATCACTTAGACTAAGATAGGGTAATATTATGAGAAATTGGGATGGTTTAACACATGGTGGCTTTAGGCTATAGCTTTGATCAAGTCATACCCTTGAATTCCATAGGATGTCATGCAATATTTAGGGTTGCATGCATTGGTAACCAAGTTATACAATGGTATTAAAATCAAGGTACATGAGTTGGCCATGTCAACTATGTCTCTAATTCTCTTTTTCATCACAATGGTTGAATCACAAGATGAATTATGGAGGTAGAGATGCCTAGTCTCATAATAATGTTGGTAAGAGCAACAAAAACTACAGATAGATGCAAAACCATAAGCCTCACCCTAGTAGTCTACAACTCCTTCATAGCAAGAAAAATGCAAACAAAAGGGACTTACATAGAGAACCTCACCACCACCAACAAGAAAGATATCAAGTAAAATCATGTCTTAGTTATACAACCCACATGTGATAAGGATAGCTTAGGAGTATGATCTCAAAATGTTGTGGGTTGATGAACAAGAAATTCTTCAATGCATGATCGAAGACATTGGTTAAAAGGTATACGATAAGGAGGAGGAGTTATTTTTGTATAAAATAGTGTGTACTTTCCAAGTGTGGAATAAGGTAAGTAGTGATCATTTCATTAATATTATTCAACCCCCCCCCCCTCTATTATTGTGGATACTATAGGTCATGAAGAATCTCAGCATGAACTTATGGCAAACATTTTCCAAAAATATCTAGAAGCTAGTTCATTATCTATGCAGTTTGTAGATCTACCAGAGGAAGAGATCCTAGTATAGTGACTGATGCATGAAAAACATAGTCATCATCAAGTGAGGCCTTTAACTATTGTACTCAAAATTTTGGCATCTTTTAGATAGCAAACCATAAAAAGTTTTACCCACAAGGATACACTTGTAATGGTTATCAAATTTGAATCTTTAGAGCATTCACAATCTGATATAGAAATAGATGTTGTATGTGTAATGGAGGGATCCATAGAGACCACTATCTAAATGAGATCCACTAAACTTGCTTCCACTTCCATGGATACTTCTTTGGATGTTTTGTAGTTTCCATTGTCCAAGGAAATTGAAGGAGCAGATGCATTTAAAAAATCCATTGTGCAAAAGGTTTCAGACTTGGAACATATTATTTTTAGACTATGCAAGGAGAAAGTAAAAGTACAAAATCAATTTATTAGCCTAGGTAGCTCATTGATGTCTCTTATCTTGATTTGGTTGTGCAAGTCCTTGGTGATAAATTAATGTCTGTGGAAAAATAACTCATTAGGTTATTAACTTAGCTAACAAAGGATTGGGTGAGCACACATAAAATATGCACCCAAGGGTAGGATATCCATGTTAAGATGAAATGTATTTATGAATAGAGGAATATATATTTATTAGATACTAATGTGCATCAGGATAAGTAGATTACAAAAAGAATGCTTGATTAGAGGTAACACCTTGATAAATCCTTGGATTATGCTAATGGTAGATAAAGCTAAAGGTATATTGAATGATGGAATGGCTACTAGGGAAACATTGAAAAGTGTATTTTAATAGTTTTTATAAGCTAGGGATACCATGATGAAGAAGTCCCAGGTCTACTAGAATGAGACAATTCAAAAAACATTTGCATCAATTCAAGCCCAAAGGACTGCAAATAGGTTTGATGATATGTGAGATATCTAGCTTAAGCTATCAAATGGTAGAGACTTCCTTATCATCGTAGAAGAAGTAGATGTGCATAATTTGATGGTTATTTGAATTCCACTATGTTTTTTTATTACCATGGTGTGGTAATTACTTGATAATTGGAAAATTCTCAAGCATGAAGTCTCATAGGTTGAACTAGCTATTACATATATCATAGATGAACCTAAGTTAATTCCACTGTAGGAGATCCAAGAAATTTTATAGAAGAGAATGATGAATAGAAAGGCAAAGTGTGGGAAGCCATAACCTAATTATCTAATAAAGTGTTGGATGTAGAGTAGGGCCTCATATTTTGTAAAATCACAAGTGTATAATTGATGGACACATTTTCATAAGGTATCATTTTGTTGTCTATATAATCTTTTAGATGTCTTTGGCATTTTTAGCCAAGCAATAGATATAAGAATGCCATGACTCTTTTATTTATGTAAGTTGGAAAGCTATAATGTAATATTGTTTTGATGTGTGATAGATATTAATGGACTGGCTCTTTTATTATTTTCCTAAGATTCTTTTACTTATGTATAGTATATATTATTTACTCATTTTATTTTAGCTTGTTCTATCTTATATTGTGTTGTTTATGATCCAGAATTCTTAACACCATATTAGTTTATCTTTATACTAATTATAGTGTATAAAATTGAAGATTGTGTAAATTCATTCATTTTATTATGATTCTTTTCTGCTTTCTATTATTCAATCTATACTTGTAATTTGCTTGTTCTAGAGAATTTCTAATAAAATCTGCTAACATTCCTTCAACATGCACATGATTGGAATTTTATTTCAAGGTATCTCTGAGGAGATACCTTGAAGGGATTTGTAGTACTTTTGAGTGTACCCTAATTTGTGTTTGTAAGGTATAATATATATCATAGGAGAGACTTTCAAACATGTAGTTATACTATTGTCAATGCGTATCCTAGTAGATACCTTGAAAAGACACATGATTAGAATTATCTTTCAAGATATCTCTTATGAGATACTTTGGAGGGAATTTTAATACCTTAAATGGTTCCTTTATGCATAAAAGTATCTTTTAGGAGATACCTTCAAGGTATCCATGAATTTACTAAAATTCCCTTCAATGTATATTGTTGGGGATACATAGTTAATTAGTTTCCCTTTTGTTTGCATGTTTCCCTTTCTTTGTTGTTTATTTCCCCTTTCATTATTGTTATTTACCTAGAAAATGTTTCTCTATCACAATTTAATACCGTTATGTGCTAGGTGTCTACACCTTATCCCTCCTTAACATTAAATTATCTACTGATAGATAGTTATCTAACCCCCTTATTATTAATGTCTGGGTGCTCTATATTGCACAATCCCCCATAAAGAACACCACAAATATCTTATGAGACATCCAAAATCATGTGTGTCACATTTATCATTTATGATAACCCATTTAAAAATAAAAATTCCATGATGATCACATTTATCGAGCATTTGTTTGAAAAACTATTTCATTGGGTTTTTTGTTTCAGCCACTTTTCCCAAAATAAATCTCTTTGTCTTCAGGACTTTTGTCTACAGGATATTATTTTAAAAAAATGTTATTACTTGAAAACATACTTGCATCTGAAGTATCCTACCATCCTATGTATCAAATATCCCTAGCTACCATCTACAAAGAGAATTATGAGTAAAACATTGACCAAGCCAGAGCTGAATTGATTGCACACCGTACATAGCACATAGAACACTCCAGGAAGCACAAGGCATATATATTACAATGGTGTTTTCCTCTAGGACACTTAGAGGGTAAAATCCACCATCCCTTTCTTTAATTAAATATTTTATAGAGTGCATGGACATAGTGTTTGATGCTACCATATTTAAGGATATGTACAATAACTATTCAAAATTATGGGATGTCATCAATTCAATGAATGTATTTTCATTAGGAGATGATATGAAACTCACAAATAGATAATTCATCAAGGAACTACTAGCTATAAAATGCTAAATGTTACATTTTACTTATGTTAAAATAGAGGTGGTGTCATGCATCGACCTTTTACGATATTTGTTTTTCTCAGGAAGCATATCACAAGATGTTTTCCTTCATCAATCTAGAAATAACATAGTTATTACATGTATCTTGGGACATAAATTCCAAAGGTATTTATCTTTATGCATATCCAATGCTTCTTTTGACAAACATACATTGGTATAATTCAACATATAAATCTCAATCAAGATGGCACTCTCTATGTGGTTGCTCCCAAACCCAACCATTACATAGAAGGGGAACAAACTAAAGGGAGGAGTTCTTATAAATAAATTTAGAATGGGAATACACATTGTTATGACATTCCTTAATTGAATCTATAGTTTTCCAAGTATCCATTTTGTCAATTGAGATTGGGTGCCATTATTGCATATGATGTTCACCCACGATGCTGCGTACACCCTAGGCAAGATAATCAACTTCCAATTTAGAGAGAAAATAATCAATAAGGATAATAATCCCACACCTTCAAGCAATTTTTATATGATGTCCTATTTACTTGATGCAGTCATGGGAACTTGTTATAGAGACCTTGGATAATTTTTTACTCTAACCACAAACTATGAGAAGAATAAAATCTATGAGCATTATCAGAGTATGCATATATATGCCTATACCAAACATATCATTAGGATATCTAAAGACATCTATCCATTATTTTGGCAAGCCATTCATGGCTTGTCCATTCCCAAGATTGGGATAATATTGAATATAACTTGGCAGGAAAAGGGGATTATTTCCTCTACCCAAATTTCACATTAATCATGATTTGGAAGAACAAAGTTAATCCTTTGTTTCTTCCAAATTTTGTACCAAGCAAGCTAGCTAAATAGGAAATCACCTTTTAGCTATGGTGGAGTATTGAAGATGACCTATCAAATCAAAATAAAACCTTGTATTTTGGCCACTTTGTAACAATTAGTAGAATGGTTTATACCATGAGCAAGAATTTTGTAGAGGTGGGTATAAATCTTAAGAGTTATCCTTTTCGTGTGCTTCCACATAGAGATTGGGATCCACATAAGATGATTCAAAATCACATACAATGATTCAACATCCATTATAGATATGTTCCCTATCCATATGATTATTTGTTTCTTAATCCAAAGTTTGATGAAGATGTTTTGGAGAGAGCCATGGCCATTGGACTAAAGGAAGATCATTTGCAAAAAATCCAAGATGACCCCACAGTCACTGCTATAGAATTAGATAGTAAGAAGGATATATACAAAGAATGGGAGCATTTTTACTTTTGGAGAGGATAGTTTGAGGAGAAATCCAAAGACCAAGTAACTTCCTCCTCACAAGGACTCCCTTTGAAACTAAAATTGAAATTCTTGAATAAACATCCTAGGTTTCTTGAACCAAGAATAAGTATGGGATCCTATCAGTTTGGATTCTGATGAGGAAGAGTAAACATAAGAACATTTGGCTATAATCACCATTCAAGTATCTACTATTATGCCCCATCTATATATTTCTTCATCTATTAAGATAGAAACATTAAAAACAATGACATCAACATCACAAGGCTCCTCCACATAACTAAAAACCCTACCAATTTATATAAATAAGCCAAGGACCCCTACAGGTAGTCTTACACTACAAAAATCACAAGGCTTACCTACTATATTGCAAGAGGAAGAGAGGGTGATAATCAAGGACATTAAGGAATATTTTTATGAGGAAGCAAAGTTATAATTAGATAAGTCCATGAGCCTCCAAATAGGACCCATATCACCAAATTATCTAGACATTTATCCATTTATAATTTTTCCTTTATCTTATGTACCCATTTTTTTCCATGTTTCAATTTATTCTATGTTGGGATGACCCAGGGTGCAAATACTTACTTCCATATTCATTACTACAACTAAAATTGATCCAATCCCCACTTCCATTACCACCTCCATCCCACTCACCATTCCAATCCCTTATATCCCTAGTAGCTCTTTCATAATCAGAGTCTTAAATAAAAATGTGTCTAAGAAGGTACAAATTACATTACCCATCTCGCAACTCCATGTTCAAAACACATAGATTTGTGTTCCCATCCCTTCCATAACCTCATCCCAAGATACCACCTTGACAAGTTCCATTAGGTGAAGGCCAAGCCACAATTAATTATAGTCCATCCACTCCCTTAATTTGGAGGATTGGATTGACCAAAATCATCTGGCCTTCCCTACTTGTTGTCCTTTTAAAGGCCTAGAAGAAATAACTACATTAAGAGGAGATTGAGGTAGAGGTTATGGTTAAAACTTCTGATGTATCATAATTAGAGATCCATCCATGGGCAATGGATTTAAGAACCAAATAATCTCAAATTCCTAGCTTCAATATCACTAAGCTTCCTTCTATTTCCATTCTATTTGATCCACCATCTGATAGTAAATAGAGGATGAGAAAAAGGAAGGTGGAGGATGATAAAGGTACCAAAATAATTATTGAAGAAATGTTCTCCTTCACTAAGAGTTAGAATGAAAAACCAAAAGGGTCCCTATATATTTAAAATATAGTAACCTTTCCCAAGCTCATAAGGATGCCATTATTGATATCTATGAGGGCAGATAGATGGCTTGACAAGAGCTAGAGGCCCAAGTTGAGAAATTGAAGGAGCAGGAAAAAATAATACACATTCCTATAGGTATAGAAACATAATTCCAAGAGTCAGCCTCCAAATTATATAATTAATTGGAAGAAATGGAGTTTATGAAGGAAAAAATGGCCCCCCATGTGAATAACACCAATCAATTTTATAATAATTTAATAGAGGATATTGCAATAGGCAACAAGTTATAAAGTCATTTATATTTAATAGGCAATAAGTTATATAGTCATCTATATTTAATAATAACACTAGAGGCATCTAATGACTTAAATTTGGTAATCATAAGGAAGGAGGAGCCCAAGGAATGGTTGAAATTAGTTAGGGACTCGATCCTTAAGTACCAAGGTCATGAGGTACAACTTCTCTAGATCTTGAATGATTTGAAGTTATTCAAGGTAAAAGACTCCATAGGAAAATTGATTAATATGATTAATTTTGATTATCTTGTAAAAAAAGTAGTGGATAACTTCAAATTAAGTCTCTAGGACTTAGTTTTGGAGAAGATAGAGGCATATTTATGTTCCACAAGGAAAAAAGTCGCTGAAGTTAAGATATTGAAGAATAACTAGACTCCTCACCTATGCTAGTAGGATTTATCAACCACCACTACTGGATTTGAAAATTATTTGACATTAGTATGCCACAAAAAATAAATTATATCAAGATAATGAGGTTAAGAAGAAACAAGTTGGTGAGGCTTTGACATCCACAACTTCTACTACATCTACCTTAATTTCCATACCAACCAAAGTACATGCAACTTTTGTACAACGTAGCCTTGATTTTAAGATTTTGTGCATGTCTTATTTTGTAATGGTGGATATATTTATAGTTCAAGCCTTTTTGTTGTAAAATTGACTTTATATTTTGTACACATGCACATGTTGCATAGTTTTGAAAAATCAATCTATTTAATTGATAACTATACATTGTCTCTTATATGGTTTTATTTAATTGATAACTATAAATTGTCTCCTATATGGTTTTAGACTACAGTTAGAACTACATGTTCTAGATACTTCATGTAATCACCTTGCATGAACTTGGAGGATGAGGTGACCCCTTCCCCATGTCTATATATATAGTTGTAACCCAACTTAGATTTTTATCAAAGATTTTTGAATACAAGAGAAACATCAATTTTTATTTTCAATGAAGTGTTTGAGTATTTATTTCTAATTTATGTTTAAATAGTTTTTATTTCCATGATTGTGTGTTTTAATAAGATTTATTGTGTAGTAGTTGTGAATAGATTCTTGATTGTTTTGATCGATATGCTAATTTATAGATGTGAAACAACTATTGAAAGATTGGTAAACATGTTGATTAAGATAGTTGAGTTCAAGTTGATTCATATTTCTATATGTGTACTAGTGATTTCATTGGTGTAGTTTTTTGTGTGTGTGCAATAACTACCTCAGATAATTCACAAGACCAATCTAGGTTTTCAGACATTCTATCCCTATTATTAGATTTTGGTGTTCAATTTTTTTGTTTAAATATTTTGTCTGATAGGTTTTGGTATTTAGAATTATTATTCAAGACTTTGGATCTTTGGACTTTCTTTTTCAAAAATTTTGCATTAGAATTTTTGTGCAAATAAATTTTTTAAATGACTTGTGTGAACAAGAGTGGATTTACCCTTCAAGATATCTCCTAGGAGATACATTTCAAATAAGGATAAGAGTGGATTTATCCTTCATAGAAGGAATACAATTTTCCTTTACATGAAAGGCACTACAAGATGCCTTAGATGAAGTAGTCTAAGATATGAAGGGGTGCATCGAATAGAAAATAAGAACCCAAACTTACTTTAAGTTTTCAACCCTATAAGTAAATAGAATAAGCACATCTACAAATGTAGAGGAAATAAAATGAAGTAAATAAGAGAACCTTCAATGAATTTTTCATAGGCACAAATTCAAATTCAGTGGAGCCTTTATTTAGATTTTATGTAGAACCAAATATAAATATGCCATATACTTAGTTCAACTTTTATGCCAAGGATTAGTTATGTTTATTAACACAACCAAACCTTAGTATAATGATCCATACTTGGTCCCTTTTATGTTTGAGACCCCCCTTCATCCTTTCAAAGTCCATTTGTTATGCTTCCAACTATTAGGTTTTTTATTTCATACATATATTTTTCAATATTTTGATCAGTAATTCCTTCAAGACTTATGCAATTTAGGAATTCTTTTGGACATTTTGTCCACAACATCTTTATCGTAACAAATTTCTTGATAAATTTTCCCTGTAAGAATTTTAATGAAAGTACTCTTCAAGATTTTTGAAATTAACCCTTTGCCCTTTTGAAATAATCCTTTAAATTTTTGTCCTTAGATAGTTTGTCCTATGTAAAAATCCCAAAACAATTCCCCAAAACAATATTTCCAATGCAATTTTACTAAAACAACGACCCCAAAGGCACATACCCATTGAGCTTTATGTAACTTATCCTTTAGAAGTCTTAGCAATGATAATTTCACTACATAATTGTATTTTGGCCTTTTTTAAATGGCCCTTTTCCCTCTATGATTACCCTTTCATTTTTTTGGAATGGCCATTTACCATCTAGACTTACAATTCAATACTTTTGTCTTGGGCCCTTTCCTCGATGATAAGTGCCCTTCAGAACTTTTGAAAGTGCCCTTTGGACCTTTTGAAAGTGCCCTTCAAAACTTTTGAAAGTTAATTTTGGACATTTTGAAAGTGTTATTTGGAATTTTTTTCATAGACCCTTTGGGATTTTTATCGCCACTTTGGCCTACAAAATAATTCACCCAAGACAATTTCCCCAAGAGATTGATTTCATAATTAAAAAAAAAATTGTGTCGCGATAATTTTATTGTGTTGAATATTTTAATCTATGTCACTTGATTTAAGATTTTATATGTTCTTAAGACTTAAATTTAATATTTCCTTTTGTTTTCAATATCTCTTAGGCAATACCTTTAAGATCTTGGAATACTTTTCTTATTAATTACAAAGGTCCTTTTAAAGGATTTGATATAACCATGACACCTTTTTATTTGGTAAGAACCCTAATGCACTTGATTGGAATTTTATTTTTAGGTATCTCTTAGGATATACCTCAAAGGGCCTTAGAATACCTTCCATATTTCTAGTGTAAATTATTTTATATAACCATGACAACTTTTTATTTGGCAAGAACCCTGATGCACACTATTGGAGTTTTTTTTAGATATATATTAGGAGATACCTTGAACATACACATGATTTGGAATTTTATTTAAAAGTATCTCCCTTGAAGGGCCTTGGAATACCTTATATGCTGATTTAAAATTTCCTTTAAAAGTATTTGATATAACTATTGCACCTTCTTATGTGGCAAGAACTCTAATGCACATGATAGGAATTTTCTTTCGAGGTATCTCCTAGGAGATACCTTGAACATATGCATGATTGGAATTTTATTTAAAGGTATATCCTAGGGTAGAAAATAAAGGGCCTTAGAATAAATTTTATGTTGATTTCAATTTTCCTTGTAAATTATTTTATATAACCATGACAACTTTTTATTTGACAAGAACCCTGATGCACACTATTGGAATTTTATTTTGAGATATATTCTAGGAGATAACTTGAACATGCACATGATTAGAAATTTTTTCAAGGTATCTCCTAAGAGATACCTCAAAGGGCCTTGGAATACCTTATGTTTTTATTTAAAATGTACTCACAAGGTATTTGATTTAATGATGACACCTTTTTATTTGACAAGAACCCTGATGCACATGATTAGAATTTTCTTTTGAGGCATCTCCTAAGAGATACCTTGAACATGCACATGATTGGAATTTTTGTCAAGGTATATATTAGGGTAAAAAATGAAGGGCCTTTGAATACATTCCATTTTTCTTACAAAAGTCCTTGTAAAGGATTTGATATAACCATGATAAACTTTTATTTGGTAAGAACCCTAATGCACACTATTGAAATTTTCTTTTGAGATATCTCCTAAGAGATACCTTTAACATGTAAATGATTGGAATTTTATTTCAAGGTAACTCCTAGGAGATAAATCTGAGGTTATTTTAATACCTTATATTTTGATTATAAATTTATTTTTAAGGGATTTTATATTATTATGACACCTTTTATTTGATAAGAACCTTGATGCACATGATTGGAATTTTTTTTCAAGGTATCTCCTAGGAGATACCTAGAACATGCACATGATTGGAATTTTATTTCAAGGTATGTCATATTAGATACCTATAATATCCTTATAATACCTTATATTTTTATTTCAAAGGTCCTTTTAAGTTATTTTATATAACGATGACACCTTTTTATTTGACAAGAACCCTGATGCACATCATTGGAATTTTCTTTCAAGGTATCTCCTAAGAGATACCTTGAACATGCACATGATTGGAATTTTATTTCAAGGCATCTCCTAGGAGATACCTCAAAGGTCTTTTTAATACCTTCCATTTTGATTATAAATGTCTTTTCAAGTTATTTTATATAACCATAACAACTTTTTATTTGGTAAGAACCCTGATGCACACTATTGGAATTTTCTTTTGAGATATCTCCTAGGAGATACCTTAAACATGGACATGATTAGAATTTTATTTAAAGGTATCTCATATGAGATACATCTAAGGTCCTTATAATACCTTTCATGTTTATTTCTAAGGTCCTTTTAAGGGATTTTATATAACCATTATACCTTTTTATTTGGTAAGAACCCTGATGCCAACTTTGATTTCCTAAGAGAACGATGCATGGATCTCCAAAAACCAACCAAAATTAGAGGCCCCCACCCAATATCTCACCAAAAATATAAATATTCCATTTGTAAAGTTTTTTACCAAAAATTATGCCCTTTTCTTTTGAATATTAACATGTCTTGTCATCTTCTAGCTAAAACTTGAGATCATTGATAACTTTCTCATATTTTATGGCATATTTCTTCAAAATACATATATGATCTTCAAGTTATTTGATCATAGCCTTCCACTATTGATTCTCTATCTTCAAATATTTATTCATTTTTGTACCTATTTAGAATCTCATTCAAGTTGTTAAGCTTCCTCCAAAGAACCCACTCTGGTACCAATTATTAGAGGTGCAATCACTGAGAGGGCCGTAAATAAGTGAGCCCAAATAATCCAAATTCAATTTAAAAACTCTTTAAAATTCTTAATTAATTGCCACAACCATTCATGAAGCATACACATCATTCATAGAAATGAATAAGAGATACAATGCAAGATCAAGGACATAAAGTTAGTTATACATGGGAAACCCTTTTAGGGAATAAAACCCACTAGAACTTGTAATTGGAATACTATCCTATAATTAAAAAAAAAATTAAACCAGTTGTAATTGATCATTGAACTACCATCCCTTATTTAGGGATACTACAATCCCAAAAGGTGATACTACACCTGTCTAACTGATTAACCACAATAACTAGACTTTTAGCAAGTTTCACCTTGCAAGGAGGTAACAACCACCTTAGATGTTGAGAAACCACAACAACAACTATGAAAAAAATCCACCTTTGAATTGATGTCTTCAACACCTGATGATTGAACTATTAATATCACTATTTACCTTTAGAAACAACTCTATCACCCAACACACCCTGTTGGCTAAATCACATTACATACTTGAACCAACACACAAAGATCAATTAGGACACATTACATATCCCAAATAACCCCATTCCTCAACTCTACACACTCAATGCATCCAAATACACCTTTTGGATCACTCTTTAATCCTCAACAAAAACTCTATCACCACATTAACAACATGACCAAATGGTCATACACATAATCCATACACTGATCTACTTATCAAATCAACCACCAAACTCACTCAAACTCAACAATCCTTCACTCACACAAAAGGAATCCAAACCATCCTTTTGGATGAACCTATAACTCTTTACTCATCCTATACATATAAGAAAACTATTCTAACATCAAATGATCATAATCAACTTTGCTCACCTCTTTGTATCCTCAATCAACTCCAACAAAGACCTTATACATAGGAATACTATAAATAGATACATATTCAAATTATCAAGCTTTATTCATACTAAATATGGATTGTTCCCACCTCTAAATGCCACACATATTATCCTCATATAGTCTATATCACCTTCCAATAGCTAATTCATCATGAGACATCTAAACAACATCAAAATGAGCTCAAATATCCTTCTCGGGTCAATTACATAATACAATCAAACACACAATCAAATTTTGAGATCAATATATTTGATTGTATAAAAATTCAAATCATATAACCTAGTTTCATTATAATGTCCATGGAGTCCTCTACAATTTTGTTTTTTATTCCATCAAAAAATTCATCCTATATCAAAAGTTATGGACATAATATAAAGCACTCATTTTTCCCTTTGTAAATTTAAATATTTAAATTCAAAATAGGGACTAATGTGATCACAACCATTTTAAAAACTCCCCTAGACTCATCCATATGTGACAATGGTGACATCAACAAACTACCTACTCAGATTTCCTACCACTAGACCAGAATGTCTAGATAAAAATAATGATCAACCAGATGAAGTCCACTCACTTACACACTCATTCTAAGCACCCTTGATACCCCATAGGATCTATGAAACATGTCCATACCAATAATATCATCCATAAAATTCCTCTCTTATTCAAACACTAAATATCCATGTAGGAATATTGAGGCTCATTTAAGTAAACTTTGTCAATGTCATTTTAGCACATGTGACACCTCATCAACATCCTTGGTCACCTTGGAGACATCATTGAAAAACATACAATAGTTTCCCCCTCATTTTTAACTATAAAATAGTTTTAATTATAATTAATATAAGGATCCAAATAATTTAAGAGTTTTTTTGTAGTGTTCTCTTGTGTGTGTTCTATGATTTATGATTCTCATGATTTTAAATGGATAATAGTTTCTTTTCTAAAAGCTAATTTGGTAATAACACACATTAAGTTGTATACTTTGGAGGAGACCTCAAGGAGAAAAACTTAGTTTAATATTAAATTCCATGAAATATTCACCTATAGCTACTTAAATGAGTCAAAAAATATGTTGACAATCAAGACATTAAAACAATAAGGTCTTGCATATTTTAAAAGTTCATAGGATCTTTTTGTGTTTGAAGAATCATTTCAATTTATTCTTTACTCTTTTCATCCAAACATTTAATAGGTTTAGTAATTGATCCTAAATTCACATATTTAGAGGAGCTAACCTCACAACTATAGGTTTGGTCTAGATACAAGCATTGCACAACCTTAGATCATTCTAACATTTAGATATGAATTAGATTTGAGTAGTCTGATTTCAACTGGGTGCTATCTGGGTTGCCAATAAAAATCAAAGGAGATATTTTGGTCTTTGTTGTTGCAAGGGAACTTTTTTTCTACCCTACCTTACTCCCTCATTTTTAACTTATAAACATGAATCACTTTAGATTAATGCTTGTGGTGTATATCCATTTGGTTTTTTTAAGAGTTTAGGATTATATTGGCAAATACAAAACAATTTAAATCATAAAACATTTAGGTAGATTATATCACTACCATATTCGTATCATCCCTATAATCTAAGAAATTTTATTCTATTTATCTCATTACGTCCTTGACATAGACATATATCAACAACTAAAAGGACCTGAGGATGAATCTGAATATTCTCAGCCTACTATTTCTTGTCATGCACTTTTAGGTATTATTACTCCTACAAATATTACGGTGGTTGCTTTCCTCAATAAATAGAAGTTGACTATATTTATTTACTCTTGGAGTACACAAAAATTCATCAACAATAAGTTGGCTACTAAATTGAACTATTTCATTTACCCAACTATAGAATTTCAAATCCTAATTGTATGTGGGGGTATAGTCAATTGTTCTAGTATATACCATAGAATAAAGATATGGGAGACTACCTATTGTATTATCTTTTATTTTCTATTATTAAAGATAAGACTAAAATTTTCTTTGGATTATAATGGCTCACCACTTTATGCATAATTGAGATGAATTTTGAGTAACTATTCTTGATCATTCATTTAGACAGAAGGACATTTAAACTGCATGATTTATTGGCTAAATCTACGTAATTGGTTATTTTTCACCAGATGATGAAGATGATCAAAAAAGGTGCAAAGTAATTATTGTGTGACTATTTTCCATATAATTTAAACCAAACATGGAGTCTACCCATTTTTTTATTATACACCCACTTTACGCCTTTGACTTATTTTTATTTTGAAATAGGGTTTACAATAGGTCTCACTGCTACCTAGGCCAACCTAGGGCCTCCCTGAGCTCGACACACATTCTTAAAAATTGTATTGTTTTTTATTAAAAATTTATTAAAGTATATATAGGTAGATCATTTGGAATTATATTTTTTGTATTATTTTATAAAAATTTAGTGTTACAATTTGAAAACCCTATTTGCCCGAATAATAGTCATGTGCACGCTCCTTCAGTAGAAGGCTCATTGACATCACAACTGAGTGCATTCTAATAGGGAAAAAAATATTACAATAATCTAGGTAGACTATCCTAATCTTAGTGATTTCATAACATATTAAGGTATTAAATAATGAATGAAAGGGCCAAGTCAACACAAATAAATCACACATTTTAGATAGGGTACAAAAATATATTGAACACTATTAAGATTAAATACCTAAAAATAAGGATTTTTGCACATTTTAGATAGAGTATAAATATATATTGAACATTATTAAGATTAAATACCTAAAAATAAATATTTGGAAAAATGACAGTAAAAATATGGTCAATGCTTTAGACACTCTAAAACCTACTCTGTTTTGATTTGTCAATGCTTTATAGTGTATGTTTGGAAAAAACTAAGAATATGTAGGAATAGAAATGTATCTAGTCAAACATGTTTGGTGGTTTTTGTTCCTCTTAAAAATGTGTGAAAATTATATGGGACCTATTTTTCAAAGTAATTTTGAATTTTAGATTCATTGGGGACTCTTGCCTATTTCTGAATGCAAATGCACCTTGGGAGTAGTCAACTGATATATTTAATACACTAATATCATATTTATATATATTATATTTAAATATATAGTATTTATTAAAAATATATATTTTATAATTTAATATAATATTACAATATTATATAATATATTATTATTAGTATTATTATTATTATTGTTATTGTTATTGTTATTATTATTATATGTTAATATAGTTTATAAGTCAAATTATTATTATATATTTCAGTATAATATATTTAATATAAAATATATAATTTATATATAATATTACTCAATTTAATATATATATGTATATATACATTCACACACACACACACACACACATCATGACATATAATGTATGTATATATGTCTTGGTGAGAGGGGTTATGTAAAGTGAAAGAGTGTAAAATTATAATTGATAGTTAAACCTAGTGATTCTAAACCCTTGACAATGTCAAAATATTAATTAAGATGATATTTATAGATAATTATGGGTGCAGACTGTTTGGGATCTGAATCACCATGAAATGATTTAGTCTATGATGGTTTATATTCTACATGTAAAGAGAGAGCCTCTTAGCATGTACTCTCTACATCAAAATTATAAATCCCTTGCTTTCAATTGGGGTGCATCTATATTCTCTAGTTAAGGAACTCAATTGTGGCTGATCATGTTTTATCTTTGTGATTACAATAAAGAAATTACTTTTTTTTATAATGACACTAAGAAAATTAAAAGTGACCAAGAGAAAATTCAGGTTTAGAAATTAGATAAAAAATTGAAGTGGGCATATATGTTCCAAAGAAACCATCTATTCCACTACATAGAGTAACAAGAACCATAATTGGTTTACATCAAATCCAATTAGAAACACCACCATAATTAGTTTACATCAAATCCTTCTCCTCATCTAATTTAAGTTCTAGTGCATAGAGAACCATAGGATCTGCATTTGTATGGTCGAGTAGCAATGTTAGTTGGACCATCTCCATGTGCAATCTCATAAGCATCAATATGGTAAAATTGGCTTGTATGTTACATGACGGTGTCATTAAGTGCATTAAGTGCATTTAAACTTTAAATATCTACAACATGCTTCACTTTAGAGGGGATTGTCTCAGGTTAAAATGGTTTTTTGATAGAGATTCTCATAGGTTTCTTAGGCACATGATATACACCCAACCTATCTTGTTGAAAGACTTTTTTTGCCCTAAAAACTCTCAATAATAAAATTAATAAAGAATTTCCTTTAGGATATTAAACTTACATTAAATTTTTCTCATAAAATATGAAGGAACCTCATTGTTGTTAGAAGGTGGGACATCATAGCCATCCACCCTTAGTCCTAAAAATTCTTTCTCATCAATAAATGGTGGAAGTAGTGGATTGGGAAATGTTTGAATTACATTAGAAGTGGCACATTGGTTTTTGAATTATTAAATAATGAGAACTTTTTTATTTTTTTATTTTTTAACTCTAAAACTAATTGCTAAAAATTTGACATTATCATATTGTATGAATTACATCTCTCTATATATATTAAGATTCACATCTATCAATTTCACATGTTACCTTTTAATCAAATTCACTGGCAGTAAGGTAGGGGTCCCATGCTAAGGGATTTCTAATTATTTTTTAGGGCATGCTGCTAATAAATTATAAGATTATTTTACCTAATTTTTAGTTCTATGTTCTTTAAAAATTTGTGTAATATACATTGCTCAAATAAATTGAGTATTTTATTTTTAAAAATGTTATTTGAAATTAAATAAATAAATATGATTGGATACAAAACTACAGTTGGAAATAATGAATTCAAATTATATTAAATAAAGAGTTTCTAACATTATATTATAAAAATTATATCTCACTTCAGGTTAAACATCCTTTATGATAAGTTTTACAGATGTGAGATTGAATGTAGTCTGTAAAGCAACCTTCAGGATTTTAGAAGCTGACTCTTCATTCAATTTTGGGGGTGAAAAGGGATAGAATAAAAGAAAATAAATAACATGGAAATTAAATCTAATATAAGGCAATGCATTGAGATATTTGAAACATTAACCTATAATTACATAAAATATATTAGATCCTGAAGCATCATAAATTATAAAGGGGCATAAAGCATGAACTATAATCTATTATGTGAGAAAAGACCAAAACTATAAAATTAGAAGAAAAAATAGCAGATAGAGATAATTTTCCACTCTAAATAACATAGAACATCACATCTTCATAGATGGAGAATAGAATATAGAAGGTTGCAAGGGCACATACAAAGCATCCAATCACATCTATGAGTTACACCTGCTAAGGTTATAAAATGAATTTTTTTTCTAACTATCACTACTCCTAGTATAGTACAATGGTTGGTTATTTGTAATCATATAAAATGCAAAATTGGATGACTTAGGCATGGCTAATATCACCCAACCTATAAGTCTTATTTCTTGCTCACTCAACCCTTCTCAGCTAGACTTTCACTAATTCCCAGTCACCCATAGCTTCTCAGACTTAGCTTTTTGAGACCCAAGTAGCACTCTCAGACCCAGATTCATCCCCTTAGGGCTCATCCTCCTAGGATAATAGTTCCTAATTTGGATAGGAGTACAAAACTTTAGGGGTGTCCTATTTTTAGTGTTATTGTCTAAGTTCATTTTTACCTCTAATGGTCATATTTTTTTGAATCCTTATCTTTTTCCCTATCAACCTAATACAAGTTAATTTAACCCATGATCATTGGTTTCCCTATAAAAATCCATTAAAATCCAATCTAGAGGGGTTGGCACTCATTCATAAAAAAGGACCAAAAATACAAGAAAGTACACTCAAACAACCTTCCCTATTCTCTGCATATATCCTTCCAAAACCAATAAAATCTTATTCAAGCACTCACACCGATCCCTAGTCATCCAAAGTAAATTCCTATTTTGCATCATAGTATCATAAATAACATAATTACACCAAGTACTTCAAATGAGAGAGCTACATTAGCTTGATCCCTCTTCATATTATTGGCATATACGTAATGTGCCCACACATGGGGTGTGAAGTGCATCCAATGTATCCTTTATACATTAATCCATTCTCTCTTTCCCATGTTTGCTACTCAAGTTCAAGTACTAGGAATTCCTAAGGGTTTTAAATATTGAACTAGACACACAATGATCTCTACATAGAATCAGGCTTCGATATTTCATTGCTAGGGTGTTACAAGCCTACTGAATAAAACCCAAAAAATCCAGATCACCAGGACAACAATGCTAGAAGTGGACAACAATGTTAAAATGTTGACTACATCTCCAAATAATAGGGTGTCTTGAGTTTGGCACTCCTTTCCAATCCAAAAATAGAGTTCTAGGTCCTGTTTATGATAGTCTATCATCCTTGCACAATAATTTCTAGATCTTACCTCATCTGATTTAGCCCAAAATAAGTTAAGTTTGATTTATTTTCACTTCTTACTATTTTTGGAAAATTTAAAATACATATCTACTTACACAAATTAGTAGGCTAATTAAGACACATTAATTAATTATTTACATTTACTCAAACCTTTATTTTCTTAGGAGTTAAACACCTAATTTCTAATGATAATAAAACATTTGGTGAACCTGATTTACTTTAAACCTCTACAAAAAAAACCCTATAAACCCTAGGGATAATTATTTATGATTTTTTACAATTCTTTCCTAAATTTAAAAATCATAAAAATACAAATTAATTGAAATATTTTCAATAAATTCACTTAAACCTTAGTTTATACATACTAGGTCCTATTTGCATACAAACACTTTCAAACCATTAGGAAAAATATATTGCTAATTTTAGAAATATTTTTAGATTTTTTCCTAAATTTTTCAAGCTAAATTATATAAATTCATAACAATTTTTTTCAAATTATCTTATTAATTTTGAGAAATCTTCTTTTCAAACCCTAGTTGCATCAACTAGTTCCCAGTTATTTTTCCAAGTTTTTTCCAATCATTTTTTGCATTTTTAGTTGAAAACCTAACTCAAAAAATAAATTTCAAATTTAAAAGTTTATAGTATTTTTAAAATAATATTTATAAAAAAAATTCCTAGTTTCATATACTAGCACCTTCTTGCTTTTTGAGGTATCACCTTACATGTTTGACAACTCAATATCCTTTTTGCATAAATCCTAAGTCACTATTTTTTGGAATTTGCATTTATTATATTTAATACTTTCCATTTCTATAATATTTCCTATTAAAACATATTAAAAAACATTTAAACACATTTCAAATTATTTTCCTACTTTAACAATGGCCCAATATAGTAGTATTGATGAAACTAATAAAAGAGAACTTCACAAAATCTTAACCAAATATCTAGATATTAAAGATGAAATGATTTGAATTTTACAAGAAGAAACGCAAAAAGTAACCAATGTGAAATCTTCTCAAATCATAAAGCAACTAGTTGTAAATGACACTATAAGGGCAACTATGTCTCAACTACCCCTTATAGCAGCCCAATCTTCTTCAATGCCACCAACTATAACTAGTACATCCTTATCTCCTGATCTAGCAAACCTTGTGTAAGAGATAAGATATCTTTAATCCAAGGTGAAACATCTTGAACAAGGTACCACTAGACCTGCATAGGCATTATATTCTTTTACAATTCTACATACACCATTGGCATGTCACATTATTTCTACACCCTTACCACAAGGATTTGTTCAGCCCAAGCTTAATCTTTATGATGGCAAGGGTGAACTAGAGACATATTTGAGAGCCTTTCACGTATCATGTTTGGATTATGTACCCAATGACTGGCTACTTACCAAACTCTTTCCATAGAGCTTAAAGGATTATGATCTATAATGGTTTTATAGTCTACCAAATTGGTTAATAACAACATTTAATCCTTTAGTAGACATGTTCCTAGCACATTTTAGTATCATCATTGGTGATAAAGTCTCATATGCATAGATTGTAAAATATAAACAAAGTCCAAATGATCCTCTCATGAATTATCTTCTTAGATACAAGACTATTCTAGCTAAGTTAACTATCCCCATGGTTGATCAAGAGCTATAAGGCATTTTCAAATAGAGACTTCTACCAGCACTAAATGAATCCATTATGTTTAAAATATTATCTTCCTTCATTGAACTGTGTCATACACTTAAGGGAAGAGAATTCAAGTTAAATTAAATAGGAAAAATCAAGTATTTAAGTACTCCTGACACAACAAATATGAGTAATAGCAAAGTCCCATACAAGGTCAAAACTAGTGACAAAAAGAATCAAAATCAACCAATAGTCAATGCAGCTTCAGAGCCCCCTCAATGTGTGGTTTTATCAGAACCTCTTTAATGTACATTTACCAATTTACCAGTTTCTCTAGCTAGAGTTCTACAATAATTATTAGAATGCAACATCATAACTCTCCCACCTATTTGAGAAGAAAATCTAGTAAAGCCTCTTCCATGAGGATATGATTAGCATGCATTTTGAAATTTTCATATGGCATTAGGCCACATAACAAACAAATTAATTGTTTGTGACATAAGATACAAGATTTGATTGATGATAATCCACTTGATTTGGGAAATTTATTTGAACCTTTAAAGACAAAGTTAACAAAAGATAAAGCTTTGAAAATATTTTCAGATCCATTTTCACAACATTTAAAACAAGAGAAAGAGGACACACTAGGTGTTCATCATATATACCATACACATCATCCACCAGTTACCTTCAGTTGAGGCACATCCTTTGAGAGTTATGATAGGTGTGTATGAGTCTAGAGTTATAACTAGGACTTCGATACCTTTTTTATATTAAGAGATAGTGGAGGATGATATAGGTTACAATGCACTTTTTATCAAAGCACATATCCATAATTAGCATATCCACAATGTACTCATTAATAATGGTTTTAGTCTTAATATGTGAACCTTCACACTACTATAACATTTGAGTTATTTAGAGCAGGATATCACTCTAACCAATATAGTTATCAATGGTTTTAGTAGGCATATTCAAATTTCATTAGGAGAGAGAGTAATTCCACTACAAGTTAGTGATACACATATGACCACACCATTCACTATAGTTCCCAGCGTAGGAGTTTTGACATACTACTTAGTCGACCATGGATTCAAAAACTCAAGGTAGTACCTTCTATAGTTCACAGATACATGAATTTTATTTATGCTAATCAGGTTATTATACTTGATGGAATTCCTTACGAGTCATCACTCCCCACTTTAGAGCCATATACCAACTACTAGTTACCAAATCTAGTTCTTCCACCAATTTTAGCTTCTCCTCTAGCTTCTATTCTAGTTCCACTTTAGGTTCAACCATAGTTACAACATCCATCACCAATACAAAGGGTTCATACACCCCCATAGCTTAAGTATTCTAGATGGATTCTAGCTATAGTGTTCACACCCAGAGAAGTTATATTGTGGTCTTATATAAATACACAAAGAGCACCTATTCATAAAGCTTCTTCTCCTACTTTTAGATGGGTTCCTAAGATCCCTAAAGTTACATCTAATTCTTATAGTCATAGGGGGACCCCACATTTATTTTATACTTTAGATATGTTAGAGTAGTTACAACATTCATAGATTTTAGCTGCATAATCTCAGACACTCCATCATGCGTCACAAACATGCATGATCCCATTATTTGATATAGGATGCCATGATAGGGAGTCTCATTTGAGACTCATCAGTTAGTATCATTTCTTCCTAGTTTTACCTATACATAGCTTATATCAAAATACAAAAACATTCAAATATGTCAAAAATACCAAAAACATATAAAATGTGAAATTTGATGACTTAGGCATGGCTAATAGTGCCCAACCTATGGGTCCTCTTTCTTTCTCACTCAACCCTTCTTGGCTAAACTTTCACTGATTCCTAGTCACCCATAGCTTCCCAGACTTAGATTTTTGAGACCCAAGTAGTATTCTCAAACCTAAATCCATCCCCTTAGGTCTCATAATCCTAGGAAAATAGCACCCAATTTGGATAGGATCACAAAAAATTAGGGGTGTCATGTTTCTAGCACTGTTGTCCAAGTTAATTTTTAACTCTAATAGTCAAATTTTCCTAAATCCTTATCTTCTTCCCTATCAACCTAATACAAGTTCATTTAACCCATGATCATTAATTTTCCTATAAAAAGTCATTCAAAGTCCATTTATAGTGGTTGACACTCATTCACAGAAAAGAAGCAAGAATACAAGCAAGTACACTCAAGTACTCTTCCCTATTCTCTACACATCATTTAAAAACCAATTCAAGCCTATTCAAGCACTCATACTAGTCCCTAGTCATCTAAAGTACATTGTAGTTTTACATCATAGTGGCATACATCACACAATTTCACCAAGCACTTCAAATGGGAGAACTACATTAGTTTGATCTCTCTTTGGAGTATTGGTATGCAAGAAATGTACCCACACATGGAGTGTGAAGCACATCCAGTATATCCTTTACACACTAACCCCTTCTCTCTTTCCTAAATTTACTACTTAAGTTCAAGTACTAAGAGTTCTTAAGGGTTTTAAAGATTGAATCAGATACACAACGAGCTTTGCATAGAATCAAGCTTTGATATTTCACTACTAGGGTGTTATAGGCCTATTGAATAGAACCCAAAAAATCTATACCACCATAAAAACAACAAAATAAATGATAATAGTGATAAAAGTGGATAACAGTGCTAGAAAGTCGACTACAGTGACAAGTAGCAGGGTGTCCTAAGTTTGGCACTCCTCTCTAATATAGAAATAGAATTTTGGGTCTTATTTATGATAGTCTATCATCCCTGCACAATAATTCTCATATCCTACCTCATCCATTTTATCCTAGAATAAGCTAAATTTGATTTATTTACATGTTTTACTATTTTTGGGAGAGGTAAAATACATATCTATTGACACAAATTAGTAGGCTAATTAAGACACATTAATTATTGATTTACATTTACACAGACCTTTTTTTCTTAAGATTTAAACACCTAATTCCCAAAGAGAATAAAACATTATCATTTATTTGTATTCGTACTTTTATATATAGGTGCATCAAATACATGCATCTTATTAGTAACTACGCATTAAAAAAAACATGAATAAGGCTGCGGTATACACGAGTCAAAAACACCAACCAATTTTTTCCATGAAAACTGATGAACACATCTCCAACTCACTTTGTGGTACCTATATTTAGAAATACCAAGAAACACATCTCATAATTAGAATTCAAAATTTAATTTAGTAATCAAATTATCATTGTGGTCTTATAAACTAGAGAAATAAACCAAAAGATTTGAGTGGAGAAATAAACTCACCAGGATATATATTCATTGACACTTTATATTAATTTGAATCTATTAAACAAAATAATTACGTATCACTAATTTAAATTATATCTTAAAGTACCTAATGGTTAACTAAATTTTGTTGGTCATTTTGTAAAGTAGAAAAGACTTGATTCTTTTGTATAATTTATATGTAATCTAACAGTTTGTAGACTTTTATAACCAAGTTTGAAATGATACTAAAAATTAATAATTCACATTCCTTCCAACTGTCATGTGCCAAGTGTCATCTACAACATAAAATTTAATGCTTGTGACATTATTTCAACTTCATGATATGTGACTACAACGTTTAATTTAATTGCTCCCAAACATAATAATATTTGATATATTTTATCTTTGAAACAATCTACCTCATCTAATGTGTACATGGTGAAGTGCTACAGAGTTTTAAATTTATATCTATGATCGTATTTACACATTTTCTAATATTACGTGGAATTATATAATATGCGGCATTGATGTGATTTGGCTCTATAAATGATGGTTTTTAAATTAATTAACTACATATCTAATTGATAATGATGCATGGAACATTAACTTTTATTAATAAAAATGAACCTTTTGTGATGGAGAAGGGATACGTGATTTAACCTTATTGATATGTGATTATTTTAATTTAATGCCCATTACCTACCAGACATTATTAATGTTTGATATATTTTCTCTTTTGAGTAATTTGCTACACACATGGTGAAGCATCATAGAGTTTTAAATCAGTATCAGTGATCACATTTTTGACCCTATAATGTTAAAGCCTATTGTCATGTTACATCACATTATACACTACCTTAAAGGCATAAAAATTCATTTAATTTTATCAAAAATAAAATATTATTTATATACTATTAATAATATATAGAATGTATTGAAATATATTATTTGAAATATATAATACATAATATTAATTTATAACCTATATTAACATATATCTTATATGATATAATAATATTGATTAATATTAAAATATATAATTTATATATAATATTAACATATAATTAATTAGTTTAATATATAAAAATTTAATGATAAATTTATTTAATAACTAATATAATTTGTGTGTGTGGGTGTGTGTGGGGGGGGGGGGGGGGGGGGGGTGTAAGAGGGGATATATGAAGCGAAAGAGTGTAAATCAATAATTAAACCTACTAGTTACTCCAAACCCATGACATTGATGTCAAAATAAGTTCATCTTAAAAATAATTATGGGCACAAACTTATCGATATCTAAATCACCATGCAAATTTTTAGTTTATGATGTCTTGCATTCTTCATGTAAAGAGATAGCCTTTTATCACAATCACTACATCAAAACTGTAATGAGTCCTTTAGTTTCGATTGGGGGGCATCTATATTCATTGGATAAGGAGTGCCATAGTTTTGGGTGATCAGGTTTTGTCTTGGTAATTGCAATATAGAAATTGCATTTGTTATAATAGCACTAAAAAATTAGAAGTGACCAAGAAGAATTTAGGGTTTAGACTTATGATAAAAATTTGAAGTGGACATATATTTTCAAAAGGCACCATCTATTCCAATGTGTATGCCTACTATTATACCACCACCACTTATTTATCCTAATAATTAATAATGTTACATCTTCAAAACAATATGGATGAAACTCCACTTATTATGCATTGAAGAGCATAATAATTATTTATAAATCATTACCATCGGTTCTAAAGTTTCATGATGATAATTTTACTTATATTTCCATATTATTTGAAATTCTATAATTTTCATTGAACTATGGTCTTGTAGTGGATTATTGAACATTTTCTAATTTTTGTTGATCCCTTGGATGTGATCAAGTGTAATTTGTTGTGATGATTTTGTTACTATTTTATTGGAATGAAATTCCTTAAATTATACAAATATATAGTTAGATACAATCTATAAATGAAAAGTCTATATATATAAATACTATATATAGTAAGTGTTATGAGGTAAACTGCTAGTTATGCCCTCACATAACCATAATTTAGATAAGCACACAAAATACTTTCCCAAGAGGTCTTTGAGTTACGAGGTATGATTTTGTGTCACATATTTTAATTGCCAATTTGGGGTTGAATTCATCTCCAAATATTAGTTTGTAAGTTCAATAAAGGTGAATCACTCTCACAAGTATTTAAATTGGTGAATTAAATTATCTTAAAGGTATTCCTGGGGGGGCTAATTATTAAGGAGTCAAATCCCTATTAGACAATTTGCTTAGGTTACATCTTCAAAAAATGTGGATAAACCTCCACTAATATTATGTAAGAGACTTATATTATTTTTAAATCATTAGCACAATCTCTACATCAAAATTTTAACTCCATTGGTTTTTATCAGGGGGCATTTGTATTCATTGGATAAGGAGCAAATTTTTGGGTGACCAAGTTTTGTTTTGGTGATTTCAATGAAGAAATGTCTTTTGTTACAATGACTAAAAAAATTAGAAGGGACCAAGAAGACTTTCAGGTTTAGAAATATGATAAAAAATTGAAGTGGACATATATGTTCGAAAGACACCATCTATTATGATGTGTATGCCTACTATTATACCACCGCCACTTTAGTTTCTCCTAATAATTAATAATGTTACATCTTCAAATAAATGTGGATGAAACTCCACTTATTATGCATTAAAGATCCTAATAATTATTTCTAAATCATTGCCATTGGTTCCAAAGTAACTTCCATGATGATAAATTTTTTACTTATATTTCCATATTTGAAGTTCTATAATTTTCATTATACTATGGTCTTTACGCAGATTATTCAACATTTTCTAATTCCGATGATCCCCTTGATATGATCCAAAACCAATGGTAGGAAACCCATCAAGTGTAATTTATTATGATGAGCCTATTGCTATTTTATTGGAATGAAATTCCCTAAATTATACAAATCTACATTTAGATACAATCTATAAATATAAAGTCTATATATAGAAATATTATATATAGTAAGTGTTTTGAGGTAGACTACTATTTGTGTCCTCACACAACCCTTATTAATTTAGATAAGAAAACAAAATTATTTTCCAAGAGGTCTTTGAGTTACTAGGTATGATTTTGTGTCACTTATTTTAATTACCATTTTGGGGTCAAATTCATCTCCAAATATTAATTTTCAAGTTTAAGAAAGGTGACTCACCCTCGTAGGTATTTTAATAGGTGAATTAAATTATCTCAAATGTATTCCTTGGGGGGATAAAAATTTGAAATGGACATTTATGTTCAAAAGACACCATCTATTCTAATGTGTATGCCTACTATTATACCACCACCACTTGTTTTTCCTAATAATTAATAATGTTACATCTTCAAAAAATGTGGATGAAACTTCCATTTATTATGCAAGAGCCTAGTAATAACTATTTCTAAATCATTACCATTGGTTCTAAAGTTTTATGATGATAATTTTATTTCTATTTCCATATTTGAACCTCTATAATTTTTATTGTATTATGGTATTATAGTGCATTATTGAACATTTTCTAACTCTGATGATCCCCTAGATGTGATCCAAAATCCATGGTAGGAGATCCATCAAGTGTAATTTGTTATGATGAGTCTATTGTTATTTTATTGAAATGAAATTCCTTGAATTATACAAATCCACATTTAGATATAATCTAAAATTGGAAATTCTATATATATAAATACTATATATAGTAAGTGTTTTGACGCAGATTGCTAGTTATGCCCTCACATAACCATAATTTAGATAAGCATAAAAGATCCTTTTCTAAGAGGTCTTTGAGTTACTAGGTATGATTTTATGTCACTTACTTAATTACCATTTTGGGGTTGAATTCATCTCCAAATATTAGTTTTTAAGTTAAAAAAAGATAACTTGCCCTCATAGTTATTTGAATTGGTGAATTAAATTATCTCATAGGTATTCCTAGGGGGGATAAAAATTAAGGAGTCAAATCTCTATTAGATAATTTGATTATGTTACATCTTCAAAAAATGTGGATGAAACTCCACTAATATTATGAAAGAGCCTTATATTATTTCTAAATCATTATCACATTATCTCTACATCAAAATTGTAACTCCCTTGGTTTCAATCAGGGGGCATCTATATTCGCTAGATAAGGAACACAGTTGTGGGTCATCAGGTTTTATCTTGGTGATTTCAATGGATAATTTTTTTTGTTATAATGGAACTAAAAAATTAGAAGAAACTAAGAAGAATTTAGGTTTTATAAATATGATAAATATTTATAGTGGACATATATGTTTGAAAGCCACCATCAATTCAAATGTGTATGCCTATTATTATACCACCACCACTTCATTTTCTCCTAATAATTAATAATGTTACATCTTTAAAAAAATATGGATGAAAATCCACTTATTATGCATTGAAGATTCTAATAATTATTTATAAATAATTACCATTGGTTTCAAAGTAACTTCCATGATGATAATTTTACTTCTATTTCCACATTTGATCTTATATAATTTTCATTGTACTATGGTCTTGTAGCAGATTATTGAATATTTTCTTATGTCGATGATCCCATGGATATGATCCAAAACTCATGGTAATAAGAATCACCAAAGGCTTTGTGAATCTATTATTTTTTTTTTCAAGATACATTTTTTAATATAGATCGCTATGGCACCATCATATTCATTGTTTGATTGGTATCACATTCTGGTTCATTCAAATTAATAACATTATAAGATGGCTTGATCTTAAATTTTCATGTATTGGATGAGGCTAATGTAGTATCCCTAAAATTTACTAACTTGTTTAATGCAAGGACTTTCATTTCTCTATCATACTAAGGGTCACCTAGTTGTTTCTCATAAGTCAGTAATTTTCGTGCCACATAGTGTGGTGGCAAGGGATGAAATGATACCTCTAATGAAAGAGGGTTATGCAAGACATATTTTGAATCAAACACATAATTTAGATGACTTTTATGGAAGTTATTATCAATAATAGAATAATTTTCCTCCAATGATTTAATCATTTGTAATGAGGATTGTGAAAAAGCCCCACCTTGGTTTCTTTACCTTGATTTACAGGTTTTTATCTCAAAAACAAATCTTAAAATCTAAAGATGTCTATAAAAGGATGAAACTCTAGTATATAAATTATAATATATGGGTTGGGGATTATTCTTGGAATCCTCTAGATTTAGAGGCTTCTAGAGAGGATGGGTGAAAATAAAAAGAATTGGAGAATTGGAGAATTTTAGAATCCTCTTATGGACTAGTTAGGATTGGGTAGGGGATTAGATATGGATTAGGTAGGTGATTAGGGACTAGGGACTTAGAGAGCCTATGAATAGGCTAATGTAGGTGGGTAGGTGGGCCATGAGAATTTAAAATTCCATAATAATAGATAAGTGGGGAGTAGGATAAGATAATGGGGATTTAGGATATTAATTAATTGATTGGTGTGGATGGATAAGGTTAGTAGATGATAAATAATGAAGGGGGACATTAGATAAATAATTACAAAGGGATGATAAATTAATGAGATAAAAGGGGATAAATTAGATAAGTGGAATTAGTGTTAACTAATAATAATATTAGTGATGTTAAATAGAGCAAGCGAATTTTAAGATGCATATATCTTAGGATGTACCAGTTAATGGTCAAAATGCCCTTGAAAAGCTTCCCAATAGATATAATTAATTATTGTGTTCCATTAGTAATATAATTTATATAATCTTGTTAAATGAAGTTTTTGTGATATTTATATTGAAATATTTTTTTCAAGAGGAGTAACTGTGCTTGGCTTACTGATTTTCCTATTTAAATTTAATTGATTTTACATGGATGTGATTTGGCTACATATTTTGGACCCCAATATTGGGCTTCAAAGTTGAAGTACTCAATGTGTTGTTGGCCAAAATGTTTAACCCTGACTCTGCATTGAGATGTCACACGACTTGTTGTCATGAATGAAATGTTAATGTTTATAGATTGGTATGGTGTAGATTGTTTATGCCCTCACATAATCATAATTTAGATAAGCTCATAAAATCCTTTCCCAAGTCTTATAGGTCTTTGAGTTACTAGGTATGATTTTGCATCACTTATTTTAATTACCATTTTGGGGTCGAATTCATCTCCAAATATTATTTTGTTAATTCAAGAAAGGTGACTTTCTCTCACAGGTATTTGAATTGGTTAATTAAATTATCTCAAAGGTATTCTTTGGTAGATAAAAATTAAGGAGTCAAATCTCTATTAGACAATTTAATCATGTAATTTAGTGAATAAATATGAATAAACTTTTTAAATTAGAATAATTATAATAAACAATAAAAAATTGTAAATATTTTTATATTTAAAAACCATGTGAATTTATTATTTATTTTTATTTATGTTTAAATCTTTAAATATTTATATTAAATAATGTACACTATTTAAATGTTTAATAGTTTAAATATATAAATATTTTTTAAAAATTATTTTATATGTTACAAATTTTTATATAAACTTTTAAACTAGTATAGAATTAAAAATTCCCATGCGCTTCAAAATTAGGGTTAAGTTTATCTTTTTTTTTAATCAATTATTTTCTCTCAGTTTTTATCTCTCCCTTTTGAAGGTTGAAAAACATTATTTTATTGATTGTTAAGTTAATTGTGGCATTAGTTGTGGAAGCATTGACTCCATTTTTCATTATCATTTTTACATCTATGGTATTAGTGGTGGAAGCATTGACCCCATTTTCACTATCATTTATGCAGGTGATTCTTATTAGGTATTTAATCTATATAATGCATTTTTTTACTGTATTTTAAATGTGTGATTTATTTAGCTTGAAATGAACCTTTTATTCATGGGTTACTACTTTAAGTTATTGAATTATTGAGATTCAGATAGACCTAGATTTTTATTATGAAATAGCCAAGATAACGAAATGGCAGAGGTTAGGATTATTTAGTGCTTACCTATATTCAATAGGGACCCAAATAGTGAATGTGAGGGAAAAACATACATTTTTTATTAATTGTAAGAAAATAATTAAATGGCCAAGATAATGAAATGGTGGATATTATGTTTGTTTAGCACTTACTTGTATTCAATAGTGACCTAAATGGTAAATGTGAGGAGAAAGTAGACATTTTTCTATTAATTGTAAATAAATAATGAAATGGTGGATATTAGGATTGTTTAGAGATTATTTTTATTCAATAAGGACCCAAATGGTTAATGTGAGTGGAAAGCAAACATTTTTTTATTAACTATAAGCAAATAATGAAATAAGAGATAATGAAATGGTGGATATTAGTATATTTTAGCACTTACTTGTATTCAATAGGGTCCCAAATGGTGAATGAGAGAGAAAAAAAGACATCTTTATTAACTGTAAGTAAATAATGAAATAGCTAAGATAATGAAATGGTAGAGATTAGGATAGCTTAAATCTTATTTGTATTGAATAGGGACCCAAATGGTGAATGTGAGGCAAAAGCAAACATGTTTCATTAACTGTAAGAAAATAATCATAGAATAAAAGTCCCATGATGCAAGAGGGTTTCAATGGTTCCATCATATCTATCTCATTGCATCGTTCATCTATTAGCTCTATTTGGGATACTATGAATTGTTTCTATTTTAAAATGAGTTAAAATGTCATTTTTTTTTCATGTTTTATGTTATTATTATTTGAGTTGAATTTTTTCCATCTTATAATGAGTTAAAAAGTCATTTTTTGGGGTGGAAAACTTTCCCTCATGCCGCATCATAAACTTTAGTGAATGAATGATTGAATAACACCTAGCATTATTATTTGGGGTGGTGAACATTTCCCTCATACTTTGATATTCTTGGGTAGAGAGGTCCCATGCATCATTATATATTATAAATTTACTTATAAATATATTCACCTATTATATAAGATAATGTATTGTTTAGGGAGAAGTTTATAAGGGGTGGGAAGCAACAAGGGGCTAAAGATTTGTATGGTTGCTCCTTTATTTTTTGGTTTCTAGCTATCATTTACATCTAATCAATTTTTTAAACAAAATTTTGGTATTAAAATGATCCTAATTTCTCTCAGAAACATGTATTACACATAATTTTTGTAGTCTTCGAAGCACATCTAGATATCTTCAGAGCATCTAGTACAGGTCTTCTGATCACCCTATATAGATCTTTAGAGCATTCATAGACTTATTCAGAACATCATGTGTATTTATTCAAAACACAACTAGAGAATATTTAAAGCAATTCTCATGTGTCTTTAGAGTGTCTTTAGAGTGTTTAATCATCATATCTCACTTGCCAAATCCTCAAAATTGTAGCTAAAAGAGTTGTAAAAACTATGTTTCCTTCTCAAACTTACCCCATCATTAGGATGTTTTTATGTACTCAAAATTAACCCATACATGTGATGTTTCCTCTACTCAAAATTACTCCATCCATGGGATGTGTTTTTGTACTCAAAATTGCACTATTCATCCAAGTTAGACATAATAACAAGGTAAAGAATCAATAATAAATTACATACAAATAATCAACAAATTACATTCATATCCTACTTAGATCAAACTTTAACTAGTAAATGTAATACAATATATAACCAAATGCAACACTTTAGGGAGAGTTTATATAACTATGATGAGCTAAATGAAATGTTCATGATTTCTCCCCCATACTTTACCTTTTATAAGTCCTCTCATAAATAAGTAAGATGATTGATCCTTAATCCAATTTTTTTGATTCAAACCTCTAACATAGATCATAAACTTCAAAATGATGGACCCAGTCATGGTATCCCCTTGGTAAGAATTCAAGATTTCAGATAATTGTATGCACCCAAGCTCCAAATTCAACTTCTATTTGATAGTTATAACACTAACATAGAGATAGAGGACATAGAATGATAGGAGGCCTAAACCTCATCCCAATCTAGACATTTGAACCTTTTTCCTCTAAGCATCGAGTGATCATCTAGAAAACTTATTTGGCTCTTCTTAGACTCAATTTAATATTGGTGGGGTTGAGGACTTCACTATGCTTCAACTCAACTGGTAATGTCTCCCACCTAACATGACATGCATTGAAACCATTGGCATAATGGTGGTTTAGAAAAGGTTTAAAATCAGAAATATTATATCTCAATAGCTCATGATACTTGTTCTTCATATGCATATGATATAGTGGTTGAAAATAAGAAATAAGTTTCTTTTCTTCTAAAAATTGTGGTCTCATGCATAACCCAGTGGTGCTTTGTAATTCAATAAGTCTATTATTGGCATGTTTCCATGTTATTTGGTCTCTTAGAGTGGAGATAAAGGCATGCAATTATGTCTCTCCAAAAAATAAATTTATCATAAAACTAGATTGATATCCTACCAAAAAATTGAAAGTATAAAACTCACAAATTTCATCCTGCCTTTCTTCAGTTCTCTTTTTAAAAATGTCCATAAATACATGCTCATTTTCAATGATATGTGAAAAACAAGGGAAATTACTGAATCTACCATTTATAAAATTGCCCATGTAAGAAAAGAACATAAACTGATGAAGGCTACCTACATGCTAATAATTTATAAAAAATAGAATAAATGTGATGGATAAAAGCATGTGCTTTCTATAATTTTAGTTGGGATTCTTCCAATATCTTTTAATATTCCTCCTTCAGTTTAGCATTTTCATCCTTTAATTTTTGAAGTTTCTTCTAGGTGATATGCCAAGTAGAGATTATTTTATGTAATAGAATAGGGAAAGAGGGAACAACTCTTATTGGACCCTCTATCTAAACTACAATCTCTTGTGTTTCTCTTTGTATGGCCTAAATAAAGGCTTGTAATTTAGAATTCTAAGCGATGAGATCTATTATTCTATTAGTTTCTCAGACAATCATTGTATTTCTATCATAAATACTTTCTCTTAGATTATTAATCAGATTATACTTATCAACATTGGCATTTTGCAAATCAGTAATATAAGTTTCCTTGATAGAAATAAAATTATACAAATTAGTAATCTAAGTGTCCTTGATAGCAAGAAAATTATACAAATTACTCAATTCTTGGGTTTATGAAAACATTACATTGTGGACCCTAGTCTATTCATATTGTATTCCTTGAAGAATTATTTCTTGTTCACTAACTCTAGTAATATATTCTTCCCACCTTTGTTTCAAATTAGAAATCATCAAGTCCTTACTTTTCAAAGTTGAATAGAGAATATCTAACTCTATTTTTTATAGTTTGAATGTTTCCTCATGATGTGATAAAGCCATGGCATGTTGTAATTCTTTTTCTTCATTGATAGAATATGGAGAAGATGGATATTCATTAATCAAGGGTGGATTACCCTATCATCAATAGAGGGCACATGATGCTATACTTCTTGAGGTACAACTTCTTCTACTAGGGTTCCCTCCACAAATACAACTTCTTCTACAGTCTACACATTTTATTCTTATTCTTTTTCCTAGAAGATAAGTTGGACAATACATGGTAGTTTACGTAGATGAGGATGGAAAGTACCATTTGTCACTTTAATCTCCAGTGCAATATCTTTAAAACCAATGGTGGTGGATATGGCCATTTTGC